>JAJJMA010090276.1:0-11072 GCA_023529015.1 Papaver nudicaule
CACCTTGCCTTAATCCTCTATCAATTGTAAAGAATCCCTCAGGACTCCCATTAACCAGAATAGAAATTCTCGCAGAACGAAGAATAGAGAGGATCCAAGCACACCAAGAATCAGAAAACCCATACCTTTTAAACACCTCAATGACAAAGTTCCAGCTAACAGTGTCAAAAGCTTGAGTTATATCAAGTTTCAAGCCCAGGTTGCCATCCTTTCTTTTAATATCAATTTCATTCACAAGTTCCGAAGCCAAACTAATATTTTCGTGAATGTTTCTATCCTTCATAAAAGCAACCTGCTCATCAGAAATTAATTTCCCCAAGACTCCACCAAGTCTAGTAGCTAGAATTTTGGTGAAAATCTTAAAGAAAAAATTACTCAAACCAATAGGTCTATAGTCCTTGAGAGAGTTAGCACCATTTACCTTTGGTAGAAGCATGATGAGGCTTGAATTAACACCATTGGGAATTTTCTGTAATTGCCAACAATATATAATAGCAGCAAACAAATCATCCTTGATAATATCCCAACAGTGTCTGTAAAAGAATCCTGCAAAACCATCTGGACCAGGGGAACTATCTGCATCCAAATCAAAAACAGCACTACGGATTTCTTCTACGGTAGGAATGGTGTCCATTGCTAGTTTTCCTCTTCACTGATTACATCATGATCAACATCAAATAAAGAGTCATCAAGAATAGAATTATCCCCATTAAACTTAGCAATGTAGTGATTCACAATATACTCCTTCAGCTGATTTTGGTCTGTAATTGTGACATCACCATCAACTAGCTCAGAAATAGTATTTCTATTGCGTCTTATACGAATATTATTATGAAAAAAATTCGTATTGCTAGCACCATCCATAATCCATTTATTTCTGGATTTTTGCTTTAACATGGTAGACACCTGGCATCTAGTGTCATAAACCAATGCTTTAGCATCCTTAACCTTGTTAAATTTCTCAACATCGGAAGGGTCCTCATCAGAAACCAAAGTAGCAACCTCAAGTTGTCTTTCGGCCTGATTTAGACGAGTATAAATGTTACCAAAAATCTCCCGATTCCAAAGTTTCATAACAAGTTTGAGTCTCTTCAACTTAGCCGTGAAAATATATGCTGGAGAACCCATAAGTACCTCACTCCAACTGTCGAGAACCATTCTAAGAAAATCCGGGTGACTAAACCACATCTTCTGAACACGAAACGGAGTTCTCTTAGGCCTATCAACAGTGAAAGGATACCCACATAAAGTAGAATGGTCAGAAACTTCCCTAGGAAGAGCTTTACACCGCCAATTCTCAAACAAATTTAGCCAAGCAGCATTAATAATAGCACGGTCAAGCTTACATACAATACGAGCAGCACCATGTCGACCATTAGCCCAAGTAAAATTGCTACCTAAAGCATGAGCCTCAAAGAGACTATTGTCATCCATCCAAGCACTAAACTCATTAATAGCAGAAGTATTAGGAGGCAAACCACCCTTCTTTTCATCAGCACGAAGAACGCAATTAAAATCCCCCATAATAAGCCATGGCTTGTTCAAATTATTCAGGTTTAGCTGATTCCATAGCCTTCTTCTAGTAGTTGGGACCGAGCTAGCATGGACAAAAGAAATCAAAACACCCTCAGACTCGATTGTAATCGCTTGCCTACTGGAGTTCACCATCACAGGACGAGTCAAATTTGTAGCCCATAGAATCCATAGATTACCAATTCTATAATCAGTTGAATTATGGATTATATCCGTATTAAAACCTTCCACCTCTAATCTGAGCCTAGCTACCAATCGAGAAGAGACCGCCACTTTTGGCTCAGCTATGCAAATAATAGAAGGATTATACTCATGAATTAACTGACGTAACTTGAAACCAGCTGCTTCCTTCGCAACCCCGTTGATGTTCCAAAAGATTGCACGCATTATAAACTTTTGGCTGGTTTGCTGTTTAATTTCACATGAAGATTCGAGGCCCTGTAAGTCTGAGCCACCGATTTCACATTACCATCTTTGATCACCGTGTCCTCTACTGTTTTTGCAGGCCTTGGAGAATGACCCTGACACACTTTAGTAGCCAAAGAAGAACCCCCTACAGTTGAAAAAATATGCTCATCAGATTCTGGTGTATCTACTGTATCATTATTGTTCAGTTCCCTGGTTGTTTTCTTCTCATCCAATCGTGCCCTTATAGATGCTTTCTTTGCTGAATTTTCCGCCTCAATTCTCTGTTGTTCTTCTTGAGCCTCAACCCACTTCTGTTTGTTTCTTTCTAGGTAAGCCACATCCCCGTCTAAATACTCTTTATTATTTAGCACACGTCTTGGTAGAAAGATTTTTGATGGCAATGCATTAGTTTCCATGCTCGTAACTTCAATAGTGCTACCATCCTTAATGACTTCACCCTCCTCTACTGTAACCCCAACTTCTTCTTCTGTATTTAGAGCCGCAAACCTATTTGGATTGGTAAATCCCATATTTTTTGGGCTTCCAGGTGCTGAATGACTCTTATTCCTACTGCCCACCTGACGCCATTCAAGCAATGGCTGTTCCTTATTATAACTCGGAATCCTAGTAGTACTAGAAGATCCAGAAACATGACTCGCACTCGGAACTGAAGTACCATTCAGACTTGCTTTAACATTAGGACCTGCATCAGTTATAACAATACCCGTATTAGGACTCGCATCAGCTGAAGGTTTCTGGTTTGCTGTAGGTTTTCTGTCTGCTGTGTATACCACCATCTGGTTAGGATTTCCAATAATCTTCCTGGCCACATTACACTTTTCAAACTTATGTCCCATAATCTTACAATGCGTACAGAAGTTGATGTTTTCACGATCTTGAATCACTACCTCCTGCCAAAACTCTTTGCCATTAGCTTTTATTTGGATTCTCTCAGGAATATGTTTTGCAAAGTCTATGTCGATCAGCACCGCCGCATAGTTCCCGAAGTCATGATCCAATGTTTTTTGATCGATAGCTATAGGCCTGCCTACAATCCTTGCCAAAGCAATAAGGATCTTTTTTGTCCATAGCTCCACGTACAGTCCTGGGAAGCTAACCCATGCTGTAGTTCTTGAGGTTCTCTGTCTTTCAGGATCAAAACTTGTGTAAAAATTTTGAACACGCAGAATCTGTTTCTCCACAACCCAAGATCCCCCATGCCATACTCGGTCCTTATCTTCCTTTGATGTAAGTTTTATTATAAAGAAACCTCGTGACATTGGTGATAATTTGCATTTAGCGTCATCTATCTTCCATTGCTCCAGCAACATCTTCTTCACGTTATTCAACTTCAGCCCATTAAAATTTAAACGTCCAATTAAGCTATGTTCGAAAATCTCACATCCTTCCTTTGCTAATTCAGCTGGCACCTCCAGCGATGGTTCACCATTAAAGCTTGTTACAGCCGTCATATTTTTTAGGTCATCAGGTTGTATTAAATAAGGTTTCTTCCCCTTCACTTGTTCAGCATATGTAGTACCTCCTTTGTCATTGATTTTTTCCTGATCATCCATCCTTAATCACCCAAAGATGATCAAGAATGGAATGAAAGCTTGCGAAACCCTAAAATAAAAACGTGAAAAAAAATTTCGAAATTTTTCCCCTCCTTGAAAACCGGAGCAAGAGAGAGAAAAAAATAATGCGAAACCTATATGAAAAAGCAATCAACACGAGGACTTCCCAAGAGGTCAAAGAAGAAAGATATGACGACCCGTGCTTCACGATCCTCAAGTGAAGTCTTTCAAATAGTCGTAGTCCAAGAAAAAGGACTTCGAGATGACGACTAACCTTTAAGCAAGGATACGCAGATGTGTAGAGGATTGAGGTTGTATCTTACAGAAGGTCATCTATTTATTGTGATCATCAAGGGAGGCTTTGCTTTAAAGTTGGCAACCTTGAGTGAGGCTCAAGCAAGTTTCCGAACTTAGAAAAGTCCATAAACTTGCATAGAGATCCAACTCAATCTTCTTCTAACCCGTTGGTCGAAACGTAAACGTTGTGAGAAGACTCGCCTTGATCTAGTCGAAGGATGGCACCGTCTCAAACATGTTTGGCCATGCATAGAAATTGTGGAAGAGCTCCATGGGCCAGATTGTATGTGAGTTGGAGAATCCAATCATAATCGACCAAAAATTCCAAGAATGAAATTTTTCCATGGCTTATATGAACGCGTACACAGAGCAACATCAGAGTTCAGGGGTTTTTCTGAACTCATATGAACGCGTTCATTCAAAACTGCTCGTTCTCTGAAATATCCCATCACCAACATATGAACGTGTTCATGAACACGTAGACTGTTGAGGTCTATTTCAAGAGACAACTCTACTCACATTTTACTTAGGCATTTGATCACAAGTGATGTTAAATGCAAAGATAACTAATCTTTAACATCCTTTGGATCATCATAAACAACATCATAGACTATTTTAAATGATAGAATGGTAAATACGAAATTGAAAGGTATACCTTTCTAACCTTTAATGAGGACGATAGATTTTATCAAGTGTGTAAGATTCGTTCTTCATCTTCAGTGGTCTTCGTCTCAAATACCTAATCATATCCTAGTCCGAGTTGTATTGAAGACTTATCAAGGATTGAGTTTTTGTCATCTAAACTTGACAACTGACTTGAGATAACAACATCAGTGGGTTCAACCGAGCAATGCTCTAACACTTATTGTCTTATTTTTGATATGCGTCTGCTCCTTTCAGGTCTCCATACCAAGCTTCAGGAATCATCGACTCAGGTGGCCAAGTTTAGGAAAGAGGTGATTGATGTGCAGGAGAATGCTAAACTTCTCATGGGTATGTATGATTCTCTGGAGCATCGTGCAAATGAAGCGGATACGAAGGTGATAAGCTGAGTAGACAAATTGAAGATATTCGGTTTGCGGTGAGAGTGAGATGGCGGAAAAGATCAATGAAATGGTTGAACAAGTAAAGGTGGACTCTGGTGGCAAGATCTGTTATCCTCATATCCACATCCCTATGCGTACTAGTTTCCAGCCTTCTCAATCTCAGGATTCTTCTCAGCGCTCCCCCATGGGTCGTCCGGCGCAATCATCTTCTTCTCAGCAGGCTACATCCTCACGGCAAGTTGCGCCTCTTCAGTAAGAAGCTAATGTTACTTCTGCCGCAACACAGTAGTCGTCTATGCTTTCTCCTGCCCCAGTTGCCTCATAAGTTGAGACTGCTCCAACTTCTTCAATTGCTCCAACTGCTCCTGCTTCTTAGTCTTAATCAACTTTTCAATCTTTAAGTCTTGGAACTTTGAATTTTTTGGACATCACTTGTTTGGATATTTCCCTTTTTCTTGTTGGTTTATACAATCTTTTTGTTGCTTTAACTTTTGAGTATCCGAATGATTGTATTTAATTATGCTCCTATGGTACAGTGGATGCATAATCGACTAACCTTTGTTTTATTGCTCTGTATGTACATGAACAATCAGCTGGTTGATCTCCTTTACTTGTAGATGAACAACTTTATCAAGTATCTCTTTGTCTTTTTGTTATCAAGTGTGTTTCCGTCTGTTATGCCTTTCCTTGTATTGTGACCGTACCACAACTTTATGTTAAACTTGTACTTTTGTCCACACCGCAACTTTATATTATCCTTAAGGATGTTCATTTTTTGTTAATCCAACCACAGTTGTAGGGGGTAAAACCCCTCGGTACACGTGTCTCGCATCCAGGAAGCCTAACCACCCCGAGAGGATTGACAGCGAGATCTCGGGCCAGCTCAAAGAAGAAGGTCACCTAGCGAGCGAAGTGGAGACTCGGAGAGAAAGGATTCGGACCATGTCAGGGGACCGAAGACTAGAAATCAACCTCGGAGCACCACCGCCTTACTCGACAGGGACTGACACCACCACGATTGGGTCGTTTGTCTTTATTAGCTGTAAACCACCCAAGCTCGGCCTATATAAGGCGAGCTTGGAAAACGTTGTAAGGGTTGGATTCTTGTTAGATTGAGCCTAAGCAGCAAGAGAGAGATTAGGTTTGTTATCTCCTCTGGTTCCTTAGGGTTATATTCTTGTAATCACAACATCGTAACACATACAAATTCTTTATGTTTTGCCTTTACTGTTATAAGTTTTGGGTTTTAATCATTGTTCTTAGTATCTTCGGTATTGTTCTTGCGGTCCTCGCACCATTGAATCTCAACTGAAATACTGTATGTATGAGTAGATCTGATGGATATGGCTCCTTGAGTACCTATGCAGATTTTCTACTCGTACAGTTTGGCGCTAGAAACAGGGATGATTAAAACAACTTAGGGTTTGCCTGTGATTTTTCGGGTTTTCAAATTTTTTGATATATTTTCTAATCTTTTCAAAAGATTTTCAAAAGCTTATTTCCGAAAAGAAGCTCTTGTACCTTAAGTATCTAAATGACCTTAAAGGCTTTGGCATGTTTAAGAATTTTTGAGCACAGCATCAGGTGATAAAAATCATCCATTAAAGAGTTTTCAAAACCTTGGTATGATGAAGTCAATTTTTAAGATAGGTAGTTTATGCTTCGCTATAAACCTCTTAAAATAGTAGAATCTAGCCTTGCGAAAAGCGATTACGAATACATAAAAATCCACTTTAGGGTTTTCAAATTTCATAATATATTGGGGAATAAAACTTCATCAAAAGAATTAGATAAAAAGGGACGATTTGAGCTAAAAGACAAAATAAGCAGTTAGGGATACATCTAAAAAGGGAAAATACGACTTTATATTAAAATTCGTCTGAAAAAATCAGTTGCAGAATAGAATTTCATGGCCGACAAAGTACACTGCGCTAGTCGCCTCGGACCTCACGGGTTTTTTGTTTCTTGACAGGTCACCGAGAATGACTTCGAAATCGGACCAGACGCCGAGGCAGCAAGTAGGACCTTCGGGGCAAGTCATAAAATCGTAAAACGAAGTACCAATGCAAACCGCTCACTGCAATTCAATGATTCATACAAGGGAAAGCGTCAGCTCGAGAAGCAGCAGTTTTGGGGGAAGAATTCACAAAAGAGACAAAGATGGAAAAGAAATAATGATTGTCACCGAAGCAAGAAAATTCGAGCCATGGCAATTAAAACCAATAGCTTACTCGGCAGCAGACCTTCCCGAAGATGGCCCAAGTAATAATCCTTTGGTGATAACAGTAAACATAAACAAGGCAACAGTACCAAGAATCCTAGTAGATCCAGGAAGTTCGGTAGATGTATTATTCGGAATGGCATACAGGGAATATTTCTCGAACATTCCACTGATGACGTCAGACTATACCATCTACGGATTCAATGGAAGAGCGTCAAGACCAAAGGGAGACATCACATTATCGGTGCATGTAGCCTCAATGGAGTTAAAGACAACATTCTGTGTCCTGGACATAGAATCGCCATACAGCGCAATCCTGGGACGACCATGGTTGCATGGGATCTTAGGGGTGCCCTCCACATTGCATCAGAAGCTCAGATTTCCAACTCCCGAAGGCATCAGAGAGATCAATGGCGAGGGTTCGGAGTCCAAAGCATGCCACGAGAAAGACATCGACCAAAGAAAAAACGCACGACGGAATCGAAGAGAAAGACACAGGCAGCAAAAGGAAAAAATGATTCGCGAAGAAATTAATCAAATAATACAAGGAAAGAATATAATCACAAAAGAAGCACCAAAGGATCCCAGTGCCATGAACCACGATACTCCGAACTTCACCCCAACAGAGCCTACCGAGGATGTAAATATCGGAACGACTGAAGATCCGAAGATTGTAAAAATCGGAACACTAATGGCAAGGGGGCAGCGAGACGAGTTGGAAGATTTGTTGAAAGAATATGCTGATGTCTTCGCTTGGAAGATGAGCGAGATGCCAGGAATTGATCCCAGCATGGCTTGTCACCACTTAGATATAAACCCTTCGGTGCGACCATTCAAGCAGAGACCTCGAAAGCTAGCAGACGTATACCAGACGGCGGTCGAAACAGAGTTAAACAAGATGATCGAAACAGGAATTATCAAAAAGATACAATACGCAGATTGGATATCCAACATGGTCATTGTACCAAAGAAAAACAAAGGAGTACGTATATGTATCGATTTCAGCAACTTAAACAAGGCGTGCCCTAAGGATCCCCATCCCCTGCCCAGCATAGACCAAATGGTGGACGCAACCGCCGGACACGAGCTGCTAAGCTTCATGGACGGCTATTCTGGTTACAACCAGATTCCTTTGGCGGAAGAAGACCAGAAACACACGGCGTTCTTAACATCCAACGGGCTATATTGTTACACCAGAATGCCATTCGGATTAAAGAACGCCGGCGCTACTTATCAAAAGGCCATGGAGAATATCTTTCGTCCTTGGCTAAAAAAGACCGTCGAAGCTTACGTGGATGACATGCTTGTCAAAAGCAAAAAAGCTGACACCCATGTGAGCGACCTTCGAGAAATACTGGAAAAGATGCGACAGATTAACATGAAGATCAACCCAGCAAAGTGCATCTTCGGAGTGACCTCTGGAAAATTTTTGGGATACATAGTTACAAAAACTGGCATCGAAGCAGACCCGCTAAAGGTGCAAGCAATTCGAGAAATGCCATCGCCAACAACCATAAAGGAGGTGCAAGATCTAAATGGGAGATTGGCTGCTCTTAGCAGATTTATTGCACGATCCTCGGATCGATGTAAAGACTTTTTTAGCATTCTGAAAAAGGGAGAGCAATTCGTGTGGACAGACGAAAGGGAGACCGCTTTTCAGGGGATCAAAACTTACCTAGCAAGCTTGCCAGCCCTGCAGCGCCCAGAGAAAGACGAGAACTTGAAATTATACATAGCCGCGAACAAAGACGCCATTAGTGCAGTACTAGTAACAACAAAAGAAGAAGAGAGACCTGTATACTACATCAGTAGGACCCTTTTTCCAGCCGAAAAGAATTACACCAAGTTGGAGCAGCTAATCCTCGCGCTAGTAGTCGCAACGCAAAAACTTCGGACTTACTTCCAGGCCCATAAAATAATCGTGCTAACGAAAACACCAATCGAGTCCATTCTGAAAAATCTCCAAGCAGCAGGAAGAATTGCAAGATGGAACGCTCAAATCGGACAATATGACGTGCAGTATGAAATCAGAACGGCATTAAAATCACAGATCATCGCAGACTTCCTGGCTGAATTTCCAATAGAAGAAGATTACGAAGACGAACCAATTTTGGGAATCGAAGATGACGACGGGCCCGAGGACCTGCTAGAACAGTGCCATCCTCGGAGATGGGAAATTTTCATTGACGGATCAGTAAACAACGATGGCCGGGGGATAGGCATAGTCTTCACATCGCCCGAAGGAGAACGCATTGTCTTTGCACTTCGGTTGGAGTTCGAAGCAACCAACAATGAAACAGAATATGAAGCACTGATTCATACGTTGAAACGCATGATTAGCATGGAAATCCAGGAAGCAAGAATAACAACGGACTCGCAGCTGGTTGTACGGCAATTGGATGGGAGTTACCAATCTAATGATTTGTTGTCCAAATATAAGAAGTTAACAAGAAGGCTTATGTCAAAAATTCCACATCTCAAAATACGACACATCTGTAGAAAAGATAATAGGCACGCGGATGCTTTGGCATTCATTGCCTCTAAAGTAACAGATAAAAATATTATTTTCATCGAAATCGGAAGAATAAAGCAATCATCAATAGCAGTTGAAGAAGGAGAACTGGTGATGGCCATTCAAGAAGAATACGACGACTGGAGAATCCCCATAAGAAAATACTTGGAAAACAGAGAATTACCAAGCAATCCGCTAGAAGCACACAAAGTGACTAGTAGATCTGCTAACTATCGCCTCATAGACGGGGTCTTACACCGACAGTCATTCTTGGGACCACTATTAAGGTGTGTGCACCGAGTAGACGGAATCGCACTAATGAACGAACTGCACAGCGGCGAAGCAGGTACCCACAGTGGTGCACGAGCACTGGCTCAGAGAACAAAGGCTCAGGGATACTATTGGCCATATATGCATGCCGATGCAAAGAGCATCTCTCAAAAATGTGATCCATGCCAAAGATTCGCTAAACGAATCCACGCGCCAGCAACAAACTTGAATTCAGTACTAAGCCCATGGCCCTTTGCCAAATGGGGGGTAGACATCGTCGGCCCATTCATTCCAGGAACGGGACAACGAAGATACATCATAGTCGCGACCGACTACTTCTCCAAGTGGATCGAAGCCAAAGCCTTGCGAAGCCACACATGAAAAGAAGTATTTACCTTCTTCTGGGAGAACATATTCTGTCGTTTCGGAGTGCCCGCGGAGATAGTTTCGGACAACGCCCAAGAATTCCTCAGCGCCGAAGTTAAAGAACTGCTAAATCAATACAACGTAAGGCTCGGTACCTCGACGCCAATCTATCCTCAAAGTAACGGGCAGGCCGAGGCAACAAACAAAACCATAGGAGACAACTTGAAAAAGTGAGTATTACCACACAAGAAGCAATGGTGCGAGCATCTGCACAATGTACTATGGGCATTTCGAACCTCACAAAGGCGAGCAACGGGAATGACTCCTTTTCACCTAACATATGGGACCGAGGCGGTACTGCCTACAAAAATAATGATACCAACAGACAAATACAAAGCGTGGGAACAGAACCTGTCGGCAGACTTAATATACGCAAAATTGGATGACCTCGAAGAAGAAAGGGAGGAAGCTCGAGAGCACATCATTAACTACCAGAAAGGGGCTGCCCGAGGATACAATAAGAAAGTAATAGAACGAGAGTTTCAACCTGGCGAATTCGTCTTACGAGAGATACCGCCCTATCAAAAAGGAAACGCAGGAAAACTAGAGCCAGTATGGGAAAGCCCGTACACAATCAAGCAGAAGGCAGGAAAAGGAGCGTACAAACTAATTGACGAAAAAGATGGTCTTGGGCTCGGCAATGCGTGGAATGCAAAATATATAAGGAAGTATTACACATAAAAAAATGTATCATGTATCTTCGAAATAAAGAAAATTTTACGACGAAAGCTCCGAACCAAAGGCTGTAACGCCGAGGCAAAAACGCCAACAAACAAAAAGGCTGT
>JAJJMA010090288.1:7816-20817 GCA_023529015.1 Papaver nudicaule
GTCAAAGATATAGATGGGTCGAATTTTAGGCTGCGATAAAAGAAAAGTGCCATGTCTAAGCTCCAGCCTTGACCGGCACTCCCCCATTATGTTACTTTATTATTGAAAAATGGGCATCCGTCATAAGCTTCTACATTTACTTAGGATAAAAATAGGTTACCAGGGCGCCACCATACCCTCCAGAAAGATAAGCAAATACCTTTGGTACCTACCTAACGTACTAAGGCAAAGCGGATGCCTACACCCTCAATAGCCAGTGTTTGCTTGAAACCAGTGCGAGTAACTCAAAGCCTTTGGGAAGGGTGATCCGTACGCCCCCACTAGCTTGGTTCACTATCTCCTACATCGAAGTAAGCCCCGAAGTTGCACCTCGAGAAGCTATAAGAGCCATCGATAAAAAGTAATCTCCCAATCAAAATGAATAAACAACGAAGTAAATACAACAGCAGCAAAGAGCAGAATAGCAGCAAGGACAAAAGAAACAACAAATGCACAAGTCCGATACTCAATATACAAGAGCAGCAACAAGAAATCAAAAAGGTGACAGGAGGAACACACTCTCTATTTTACATCTTCAAACAATCCTTTTACACAGTATCATCAGAATCCAAAAATACCCTAGGGATTATCATGGGGTGGAAGCAAAGGCTCGCCGCCATTTCTCAAAAGCGAAGGCAAGACTTAGGGGGCACTATCGACATTAATCCTAGAACCATTGCCAGCAACATCGATAAGATCACTCTCCTTCGGCTCCCCGCCAATAGTATCTTCACCCTCCTTCGGCGTCTCGCCACCAATACCACCACCTCCCTCTGAATTATCATCAGTAATCTTGTCGCTCATCTCAGGTCTCTCGGCATCAAACTCATTACTTTCCTTCAGCTTCTCACCAGTGCATCTATCCTCCTCCCCTTCAGTTCCACCATCAGTATCGCTGCCCATCTCTTCGAGATCCTCTTCAAGCTTCGCTGCTTGCAATTGAGCTACTATCAACTTAACATTCTCGGATGAAATAAGATCTTTATCAGACTCTAGCGAGGCATCAAGATCCTTCAAGCCATTAGGGTAATAGGGCGGCAACACACCTAAATTCCTAAACAGATACCGGCCATGCTGACGACTAAACAAGGCAGTTCGCGCAGCCTCTCCTCGGATATGGTCGTTAAGCTGCGAAACCTCTTTACCTAAAGTAGAGATTTTGACATCCTTTTCCTCGCACGCACCACGAGAAAGACGTAGCTCCACGTCAAGCTTCGAAGCTTGCTCTCTCTGAATATCCATATCTCGGGAATAACCATCTCGCCCGGTCATGGCAGTCTCAAGGCGTTCATTCAAACCCTTTACGTCCCCTGTAAGACCACCGTTCTCCTGCCGTAAGAGCTGATTGTCCTTGTCAAGACGAGCAATCTCAAGACTTTGGGCGCGAACCAGACCCAGCAAGTATATTCCATGATGCTTTTGCTGAAAAGAAGTAAGTAAGATCAAAACAGCAAAACACACATAGGGCAAAGACAACCAAGAAATAAACTCACAGCTTCAATGAATGACTGATGATGAGTAACTGCTGAGGCAAGAGTACTCCTATTCCAGGAGCCAGAAAAAACTTGAGAAAGAAACTGGGACACCGAAGGATCTAAAGGATGATTTTGAGGATCTCTCGCATGTGCCTTCAGATGATTGGCTAAATCATCGGCATACGGACCAGGAGGAAAGCTCTGCTCTAAGAAATTTCGGGCCTCGACATCTGAGCACGGCCTCTGAACAAAGATATTAGGGACCGAAGGAATACCTGCAGTAACCGACGTCGGTAAAACCATAGAAGAGCCAATAAGAAGATCATTGGAACCATATTCATTCAAGTTCATATCGGGCTGGCCAGGATTGGAGGCATTATCACCAGAAAAAAAAAAAAAAGAGAAAGGTCCCTGCGAGGGTACTACAATTCGGGAAGTCGGCATTGCAGCTAGTCCACGAAGAAGGCGCTCATTCACGGGACCCCTTCTTAATCTCTTAAAAATCTGAGGCCTCTCATCTTCGGCCTCTTCATCATCCACCTCTTCCACAGTCACAGTAGATAAATCAGTTAAGCCTCTATTAACAGCTCTTGTGCAAACCCCCTTGGGTAATACAACAGGGATGGGGGCTTTCACACCTCTCTTCTTCGGAACCACAGTAGTGCCCCTCTTTCGATTCGGATCACACAAAGAAAACTTTGCAGCACCATCGTCAACTGACAGCACCTCGTTCTGCTGAAAAGCAGTCAATTTGTCAGGCTCTAAACAGAGGCAGATATCCATACCTATTGCGTAGCTGAGGCAGGAAGTGTTTATCACCTGACTAATTCCCCCCTTCCCAGCAGAAGCTGACCCCGAAGATCTTTTCCTCTTCTTATTCGAATCGTCGCTATGCTCTGAAGCCTCTCGGTTCTTCAACTTCCCTTGCTCCATTTTCTGAAAAAACAAGAAGGCACATGAACGAAAGGATTCAAAAAATGATTAACGAAAAAACAACTCCATCCTACCCTCATCTTGACAAGAGCAATCTTTTCCTGAGACTTCTTACGCTCCGCTTCGGAGAAGTAAATTTTGTAGAAATCAACAACAGGAAAATCATGCCCATCCTCAAACTTCGTACGCTCGACTCTCCCCTCCTCATCTTCGTAACCATAGAGGACGGGACTTTCGATGAGCACGGGCTTTGAAAGCCACACCTCGTCGCTAGAATGACGAAGAAGCGTGTTCGTCTTGGACCCAGAAAGATCTACGTCACCCAGAGCATGAGAAGAGTCGGCCACTTTACCTAAGCTCACACTCCAGGGAGCCTTCTCCTTGAGCAAAGTTTTTTCCACCTTGTAGTACTTGAAAAAATTCGCGGCAGTCCTGAAATCGGGAGATCGTTTAAGCTTCTCGGGAAGTTCCTTATAATAATGCGACTTGCCCTCCGAACGAGCAACCCATTCGCTAATGACCCGAATAGAGTTTCCATTTAATTGCATCACACCACAGGGAGGGTTGATTTTAGAATAAATCTCATAAAAAAGAGGATTGGACGAATTATACAACGGGATAGGAAGACCGGCACCGAGTTGTTCGCCGGAAACGATCAACCTTCAACTACTACACTTTTGAGTGGAAAGCAATTCAGGGGACAGAATCTCCTTACCCAAGCTTCGATAAGGAAAAAGAGTTTGGTTAAACCCATAAATTCGCGCCCTCTCTTCCCAACTAATTTTCTGAGGATCCACCATTTTCCGAGGCAACACCTTACCGGAGGAAGTACTTTCAGAAGCCTGAAATAAAAGAAAAGTTAAAAGGAATAGCGAATAAAGACCAACCAAAATGGCAGGGGGCAAACCTCAAAAGCTTACCATGACCAAAGAAAGAACACAGTAGAGAAAGGAGACAACAGTCAGGCGTCTCGGAAAGCGATGAAAAAGGGGAGGAAGAAAGAGGGAAGAAAAGGAAAGAAAAAGCGAATTTAAATAAGAAAAGGACGGAACCAGTGCAGTAGGTAGCCGGTGAAAGAAAGGCGAGGGTTTCAAAAAGTACTTATGATTACGTGTGTCAGTTAAAGAAACCGAAAGGGGCACACGTGTCGAAGAAGACGAGGCGCCAAGGCTTTTCTTCTCCAAACCTCCTCGATCTTTGGACAAGAAAAGAGGCAAACTGTGGAGGGCAAAACCCCTCGGGACACGTGTCAGAGATCCAAGGAGTAAGATCGCGCCAGAGGAAGTAGTAGTTGTAGATGGTGAAAAATGAGAGAAGGACAAGATTGTCAAAACACTCTCGAAACCATGCCTTATTAAAGGCAATCGCCTATTCAGGCTCATAGCTCAAAGTGCAACCCATTCCATGAGCTCGACAAACTCTCTATGAGCTCTCTCTTATAACTCCGGTGGGGAGGGTAATATCATAGTGCAGTACTAATAACGTCCTCACCAACATATTAAACCCATTGATCTGCTTCATGTCAACACCCATCTCGATATCAGAACCAGGTCGCTTAATGGTATACGGTGAAGAGTTAACAAAGACGTATCCTCATGGATTTCCTCTAAATACGACTCAACATACGAGTCTTGATGCAAACCTCAGGAATATTGAAGCTCTAGGCCGGTCCAGAGCTCTCTGAGAGGCATACATCAGCCTAAACAGGCTTAAGCAGATCTAATCCCAAGTTCAGGATGGTCTAGCCTAACATGGATAAACACGCCATGACTTCAAGTGTGTTGTACATAAGCACACACACACCACGACTAAGGCACAGGTTGCCCCAGAGTCGACCTTGGCCAGAGGCCAAAGCCATAACGCCACATAGCATGGCACTCTGAACCATGGACCACCATGGATTTACAAGAAATTGGTGCAAAGACACCACAAACCTACTTGGCCTTGGCTAAAATCCAAGGCCACGCCACAAGACGCGGCCACAAACAAACTGGCCTTGGCCGGAAGCCAAGGCCGTGGCGCCATAAGCTATGGCGCCACTACCATAAACCTAGCGCAAGGCGCTTCAAGAACTTGGCCCTGGCCAAAGGCCAAGGCCGTGGTGCCAAGAACCGTGGCGCCATAGAATTAGCGCAAAGCGCTTTAGACTTAGCCTTGGCCAAGGGCCAAGGCCGTAGCCCCTTGGGATATGGCGCTATGCACTCCTATGCACTTGCGCCCCATAGGCACTACGATCATATTTGGTCACGCCAATTAGTCATACGACTCTACTTTACTCAACTCAACTACGCAATATCCGCATATCACTCGAGACGTCAAAAAAATCACTCGGGGGGATAACTTTAGGGGTATTGGTCTGGCGGTCTACGGCAGCTGAAAGAAACTGATAGAGATAGTGGACAGTTACGAGAAGATGGCGCGAGTGGACATGTTCTACACAACTCAGGCAGTTACGGAAACCAACCCATGTCCTCCACTCCTCCGCTCTTCCACGACTTCCACCTCTCTGTCGAAACAGAAACGACAGAAACAGAAACGACAAGAATATCAAAGCCTCAGAGAAAACACACCTGAGAATCCAAACACGTTTCTAGCCTTGGAGATTTCTAGTCGACTTCACGACGGAGATCTTGAACTCTTACACCCAAAACACATCCTCAACCTGATCTCAAGTTTCTTCGTTGTTTCCCTCCCTAGACCAACCTCTATCCTCTCTGTGACCGAAGCAAGACGTGGACGGCCATTTTCTTGGTTTAGGCTCGTCTTGTTCGACTTTGATCTCCGAGCACTACGAAAGTACCCAGAGACGGTACATTGTTTTTGCAGGTAAAAACATTTGGCGACCACAGTGGGAGGTCATTCTCTCGGTTCCAGAGAAACTTGCTCAAAGATGGTTGGACTTAGGTCGGGATCAGACGCCAAAAACCCCAACTCTTCAACTGACGGTGTTGTAGCCTCCAACGCAGCACCTACCAACCCACCTGCATCCAGCAATACACCCAATGTACCTGTTACTCAAGATACTTCCTCTTCAATACCTATCATCTCGGCTATACCCATCACCCC
Source organism: Papaver nudicaule (assembly GCA_023529015.1). Classification (NCBI taxonomy): domain Eukaryota; kingdom Viridiplantae; phylum Streptophyta; class Magnoliopsida; order Ranunculales; family Papaveraceae; genus Papaver; species Papaver nudicaule. Next base: position 13,330 of record JAJJMA010090288.1, read on the forward strand.
AATAACTCCTAACGCTCCAACCCAAACCTCTGAGAAGAACCTTTCCTCCAAGACTAAGGTTGGCGCTACCACCGAGAAAGAGAAAAAAGTGTCGGGAGCGTTAACTATGGATGAGTCGGCCAAACGTCAAGATGTCCTCGCAGGAAACTAAGACAAGATGTTCGACACGCAACTAGGGATCCTGGATTGTCTCAAAACTCTAACCTCGAAGTTGTTGAATCCACCAGTCAAGGGAACCCCTGAGGCATCCGCTACAGTGCCTACTCGTCCGTCATCCACATCCAAGGTGATGGAGCACCTCCTGCTCCAGAAGAGTCTCGCCAAAGAGAAGGACAACCATCCCGCTATGTCACGACAAACGACTTGGAAAGCTACTACGAAATCGAGAAAGAGAGGTGGCGCTACCTATCCACACCGACCACCGTACCCGCACGAAGTACGGATGAAAGGCCCTGCCACGGAAGGTACGTATCCAAAACGCACTAATTCAGCTCCGGGGCCCCCAAACAAGAACATGAACCAAGGAGGACCACATCAACCGGAGATGCGGAGGCAGAAAGCCAGGTCAGAGATACCAGACTACCCGTTTCCCATGGAGGAGGTACTAGAGTTGCTAAACACTCGGATCCAGGACGGGGTATCGAACTCCCTTCGACTCAACGCCCTCCTACAACCGAAGAGGTAGCAAGCCTAAGGTATTGTCGCTATCACCGAGTTACTACTCACTCTACCAGGGACTGCTTTACCCTTAAGCAGATCTTCCAAGACAAGGAGGAGTCCGGGGAATTGCGCCTAGGAAACGAAGGAGTATATCAAGATCCTCTATCCGTTCGAGCATTCACCTTTCCTGAGAAGCCGGTGAACAAGAGAGTGGAGGAGATAATGTGCCAACTATGCGAGACTCTTTGTCTCTCGAAACCACAGCGGAAAGACATGTTCTCAGCACTTAACATGGTAGTGTCGGGAAAACGCCTACCCTTCAAGGAAGACAATGAGCAGACATGTCCAAGCAGAAGCTGCCAACTGAAGGACAAGGCTGGGGACTTCTCACAACCGCCCGCCTGTCTCATACTGAATTCTCGAAGACACTCATCGACCCGGGATCCCCAGTGAACATCATTTCAGCCAAGACTCTCAGAGCCGCTAACATCCCTCGCAGAAGAGCCATCCACGCCCCTGCCCTCATCAAAGGTCCTAACGGGGTCGAAGTACGCACTTGCGGGTGGATCGACCTTCCCGTCGAAATCGCCACGATCCCAACCATAGCGGAGTTTCACATTGTTAAGGGAGTCCTCGAGAGCGACATGATGCTGGGACGCCCATGGATCTACAACAACCAAGAGACGCTCCCTCTGGAGTTCATGGAGTGTTTTGTACAAAAGAGCAGCAAGGCAGTGGTCGCGCCTGCAGAACCTAGGGGAGTCGATGAGGATCCCCTCAATCAAGAAGGTACTTCGTCCACCCCTCTCTTATTTGATAGCCCACATTCACCGAGTCACTAGGGACTCACCACGAGGAAAGCTACTCGAGAGAAAAACCCTGGAAAACCGGCAGTAGACATCGGCACAACCATAAGAATCTCCATCAAAGCCCTTCCGGAGTCTGGAATTGTACGTGACAAGCTCCGAGGAGAAGGTGAACTCATCCCCTATGACATACCACCCGAAGTCTTAGAGACCATCCCAGACTTCAAAGAATATGCAGAACTGTTCAACCTCAAACAAAAGGCGGGGGAGAACGCAGTTACATATGCTGCCACCCTAAAGGAAGAGGAAGTGCCAAGGACGCCAACCTTGGAGGAACTAGCCAAGTGTCGAGACGATCTTCCGGAAAGACGGATCAAGACCCAAGTTGAAGTCTCGGCTCATCTAGAAACTCTAACCACAAAACCGTCAACAAGTTCACAAGCCAAAGGAACTCCCAAATCTGCTACTAATACGAACACCGCAGCGATCCCCGTCTAGGATGACGAGATGATCTCTACTCAAGGAGAACCTCAACATGGAGAGAGCCACAACTCGGATATGCCGCAAAAGACGATTTGAAGAGACCACTCCAGAACCCAGAGGAGAAGACGACGCCAGTTCACCAGCACTGACTAACGTGCCCACACATGATGTAGAGGGCCCCCTTCCCCAAAGGGGGAGCATCGACACCACCGAGTACTGAGACTCAGAAATTCCAGAAGCCCCACTGGTAGAGCCTGCACTTAGTACGACAACCTTACCCGACATTGGAGCTCTGCGAAATGATCCTTGTCTACGGAGCCCTCCATAAAACTGCAAAAGACTTGCCTCGCCTGTACCAGTGCTACCGGAGAGGGCCAAACCCCTAAGAAGCGAAGAGGCTTGTGCGACGGCGACATCAACCTCATCAACGAGCAGTACAACAACAACTTACCTTCCGTGAGTACCATCACCGAAGGGAATAAGAGGAAGAGTCCAACTACAGAGGTGACACACCCGGAGCATACGACTCCGAGCTCGCTTTGAAGACTTCAGGTGACAGTATGAGTCAAAGAAGATCACAACACAAGTCACGGCGCCACGGATCACGATGCCACAAGCTACGACACCATGGGTGATGGCGCCACAAGTCACGGCGCCACAACTATTGAAAAGGGGTAAATCAAGCTCATAGTACCCATGGCAACAAAGGACTTACCAACAAACACTGAAGGTACGGACAACTCCATCATCACTAATAGAATGACGACGAGACATGGGGGCTTCCAAAGTTACCACTGCAACCAGCCAGGAACTCCAGGGTTTGGACTCTCAAGACAAACCTGAACACAAGCATGTCCAATAACCCAACTCTGCTACTCGATCGAGAGAAACCCCCTGGAGAACCAAGAGGAGGAGGCGCATCTCTATCTCGTCCACACCAACCTCCCTATCCAAAAGACCCCTCTCTCATGGGATGCTCCTCACTGGAGGAAGTTCAGACTTAAAACTGTCGAAGCCGCAGGGTGATCAACCACAACCGACCCTGTCTTTCTAGAGAAAGACCCTAGCAGTAAGGATTGAAGAGGCTCGTAATAACAGGAGACTCGTTAGCAAACTAGATAACAGGGTATTGACACACTACAACTCGAAGGGTCCTGAATAAGAATGTGACTCAAGCACAAGGTGCAGATATGCAACAACAACCGTAGGAGTACGAGGACTGATGCCTATACCGGATTCCCAGACTCATCATCTGTAACTGTGTAAAATCCCAATGGTTAGATCTTACACAGTACACCCAAATATGATACACCAACACATATACAATCATTTCCAAAGCATATATCAACATAACAACCACGAGAACTATAAAGGAGATATGAGTTAGAGATACTTGACAAGATGATTTACTTGGTTCGCCCATAAAGTAAGGACTACATCCAAGGATTCTACTAATATAAGTATAATTACAACACTTCATTACCTTGCTAATCTTCTATGTTTTATTCCTCAAATAAGAACCATAACTTTAGTCTTGGGCTGTAGAGAGCAAGTAGGATACTTTTCCTCTCTCCAGACCAATCCCAAAATGTGTCCAACCCCTTTCTCCATAGGTTAATTCACTATTTATAGACTTTTTACATGGTGATAAACAGCTAATACAAACAAAGTTGGACTGACACTATTTGTCATGACTCGCCGACACACATACATCGGCGAGCTCATTCCTTACTCTATATAGACGAGAGAATCTTCTTGGAGATAAGGTTGATGACGCATCCTCCACTGAGTCAACCAGTCAACCTGACAATGTATCCGTTCTGACTTCTCTTAAATGCTCACCTAAATTTCACCTAACTATCGGCGACAGGTCTTTTACTCGTTGATACCTTACTCGTTGATTCTTATATCGCCCATCTTGTTACTCGCTGATCCAGGACATCTCAGCTGTATTCTTTTTATACAGCAGCTCATCTAGGATGCTTTTATATCGGATAGGTATTTTCTATCCTTACATTTTGCCTCTTTCATCTCCTAAGACTTTAGTCGCCGGGGATGAAACTTTCATACTCGTCGAAAATACCGCCCCACGTTCTCCACTTAGCTTTTTCACGCCACACGTCTATAGCCATGCATCCGTTACTCCACGTGTCTCCCATGCGTCGCTTCTACTTTATGACTGGTAACCGTTTACGCCCATGATCTCCATTACTCCATCACAGCTCACAACCGTTATCGCCGGTTGGTTTTCCCATCGCCCCTATAAATACTTGGCTCTGCCTTTGCTTCTTCCTTTACGAGTTCTTTTTTCCTAAACCCTAAGCCTTCTGCTACTGCATTTCTCACCTGAACCCTTCATCTTCCTCCTCCTTTTTCACAGTCTTAAGATTTCCCCTATCCTTTGAGTAACTGTTATTTCTCCTTCTTCTCCTTTTTACGTTGATTTCTGCTACATATATCTTTTTCTCCATTTTCCGTCACCGGCAACCACTAATCTTCATCTTCTCCAACTGATTTTCCACCGGAAACCACCAATCTTCATCTTCTCCGGTTAACTTTCCATCGGAAACCGCCAATCTTCATCTTTTCCGACCACTTTCAAACTGCTTCAATGACTTCAACTGTTAAATCCTCCAGATCTAAAAGCACGGCCAGCAAAACCAAATCTACTGACAAAAAGGTGCCTAATTGGAAGACCGATTGGCCTGGCTATTGTGCTCATTTCAAAGTAGAATATCTTAACCCCAAAATCCATTCTCTGCCTGAGACAAATAAGGCATCTGATCTACTATCTGTCGACGATCTTCTTCGATCAGAGACAAGTAACACTTGGGCTGCCGTTGCCTTTGGTCAGCTGAAGGCTGGGCTAAAGTTTCCACTTTACAATCCGAGTAATACTTTTATCGTTGATCTTCTTGTGGCGATTAACAGAAGTCCTTTTCAGTTAACGGGGAATGCTATCCGTGTAATGACTGAGTGGAGCAAGCGCCGAGAGGGACAAACAAACTATCCTTTGCTCGCCAATCTGGAAGCTCATAAGCCTGAGGAGTTTACTTTGAAGAAATTTCTTGAACAATATTCTGTGGCCTCTTGCAATAGAAAAACTGATCCCTGGGCTGTTCGATTTACGCCCAAAGGGAATTACCCTGCTGCAGACTTGCTACTCGCCGACGTCGAGTTCACAAGTACAAAAGAAAAACCAACCGTTCGTCACAGCTCCGAGGGCGACTTTTCCAATCTTCTTTGTCTCATCGACGGGCCCTGGTTACTAGGTTGGGAGGATGAGGAAAAAACCAGAATCCGAGAAGCTTTTTTGCCTGAGCATTCCCACCTCGCCGAGCATACCTTCTGGAATGTAGTCTGGCCTGATGCTGACAAGTATGCCAGGGATGAGAATGGCAAATTTCTTAGGACGAAAGATAAAGGCTATGTCAAACTCTCGGCTGATGCTATTGCTGGGACAAAAAGAGGGCGAGAAGATACCGCCGATGCTTCTCAGGTAAATATATATATCTATTCTCAGTAAAATTATTCCAGAGCTAGCAAAGATCCGACTGAAGATCTAGAAACAAGCACTTTAACTTAACCTATTTTAAAAATATATGCAAATATATTTTTAAAATATATATCTATATTTGCCTCTGCTTGTTCCGAGATCTGATAGGTGTGTCTTTGGTGATATTCAATTCGCAGCGCCCAAAGAAACCCAGGCCATCTCCCGCCGAGGTAGCTGAAGAACTCCGCCAACTTGCTGCCAAGAATATGCCTCCTCCTCCAGTTTCTTCTGAATTAGTTAAGGAGGCTGCCTCTAGCCAGGGAAATCTTGGATCCCTCGCCGGTCAGTCCGCCAAGGGTAACTCTAACATGCTTGTCGATCAACCCTTGAAGGACATCTCCAATATACCCATTACTCAGTCTGCAAAGAATGGTTCTACCAATCCCCCTGGTACTGAAAATATGGAGGACATGAATCAAGATTCTGAGTCATACCCTAGGAACAATGATCATCTTGACATGGATTTGGATGCACTGAACATATCTGGTGGTCAAGATACTTCTAAACCGTCTTCCTCTCCCAAGAATCCCAGGATTCCTTCAACTCCTTATGTTTCTTCTGCCTCAGCACTTGAGCCACATCTCGCCGGCTTGGTCGTTCTTGACAGGTTGCCTCGGCATCCCCTTACTCTACAAAATGTTAGTGGCCCTGGAAGCTTGCAAGTGACTGCTCCTAACATGCTCGCCGAAGCTTTTGACAAGCTCAGTGTGGCGGATGACTGCACAGACCACGAATATTTTGAAACCTTGGCACAATATAGTCGCCCTGGGTTTGTGCATCACCCAAAATTCCATACGGCTGCAGATGTCATTCCTTATTAGGAGCATTTCAACCTTTTCAATATGGTGAGTGTTTTTGTGGCATTTCATCTTTTCTGGCTCTGCCGCCGTCGGATACTTATGCTTTACCCTTTGTGATTTCAGCACTTTCATCATTGCTTGAGTGTTGCCTCGGCCATTGAGGGTCTTGGCCGTGAGAACATTAACCTCAAGAATCAAATCAGTCAACTGAAACATGATGCATTGGTGCGTGGCCAAGAGGTTGAGAGGTTAAAGAATGAGGCCAGAGAGCGAAGCCTGACAGTCACCACTCAGCAGAGTAAGTTTTCTTCACATCTCTTTTTTGTTTAGTTATTCTGCTTTTTGTTTTGCTTCTTTCGCCGACCCTTAGATTTCCTGCCCTCCAAGGTTGCCATTCCTCCGATGACGACAGGCTTAGGCGAGCTGAATCCGAAATCGAGAGACTTAGTAATAGCAACTTTAAGCAGTGTAGTCAATTATTCACTTTCCTCAAGGACCTTAAATGGTGTCGCTGAGAGTTGGATCAGGATGTTGATATTATAAGAAACCTCTGTGATACTTATCAAGCTACTCGATCGGAATTAGGCCAAATGACTAGCCAACGCGATGCTGCACTTCGCCGAGAAGAAATTGCCCTTGCCGCTAAGACAGAAGCCGAGACAAGTCATAAGCGAGCTTCCTTCCTCTGGAAAGAAGAAAAGTCCAGAGCTGATAAGTTGGCCTCTCAAGTTATTAGCTTAAGCACGGAGAAAGAGACCGCCGAGTTTCAGATTCAGCGCTGGAAAGATATGGCGGAGAGGCGTGAAATTTTGACGATTGATTTATACAAGCAATGCTCTGACCAACAGCGCCGAATAGAACAAATGTTAGGTCCGTGTGCTAACGAAAACTTCGAGTTCCATATGGCTCAGTTTAGGGAAGCACAAGAGGGTATGCGAGAACATGTCCGCAACCTAGAAGGTAGCTTTTATAGGGTTTACTCATAACTTGTCATGCTTATGTTTATTTTCCATTTTTTTTTGTCATATCTTTTTCTCCTTTTAAAGAGGTTAAAGAATGAAGCAGATCAACAGCAGGAGATCATCAAAGGCTGCCATGAACTGGAGATGAAGGTCCAGGATCTTTCTGATCAACTCAAGGAGCACAAGTCTTGCCCCGATAAGATAAAAGAGTTGTCCGAGAA
>JAJJMA010090290.1:0-10935 GCA_023529015.1 Papaver nudicaule
TTTTTTTTTATAAGCAAAGGCCTTGAAAAAGGCAATCAGTCGGACTCAACAACCGGTAGTAGCCAGGTTGGAGTACTCGACCAGTATATAGAGCAAGAGTTATCTTTGCCCCATTGAGCTAAGGAGTGTGCAACTCCATTACAAATTCTAGGGGTAAAAACAAAGATACAAGAAAGTAAACTAGAAGCAAAAAGTTTAATATCTTTGAAAATAGCATCCGTCCTTTGATTGCCATCAAAACAGCCAGCAGAAAATTGGTCAATCAGGTCCTTTGCATCACTTTCAACTATCAGGTGAGTTATCTTCAGCTGCATTGCCCTTTGAAGGAAAGCATGTATACCTCTAGCTTCAGCTTCTTCAAGAGATCTGGCTTGAACACTCAAAGCAGCACAAAAGGAGACTTTTCTGACTGAGTCTCTGATTACAAAGCCCAGAAAACATAGAAATGAGATCAAACGCACCATCAGTATTACCTTTGTACCAACCAAAACCTGGGGGAATCCATTTATCCATACTAGTGACATTGACATAAGTAACTGGGGTAGGGTTGGGTTTCTTAAAAAAGACCATGTACCTAGATCTGGCTAACACAGTAAACATGTTTTCAGATTTTTTGTCATGAATCAAAGTATTTCTGCTAGACCACAAAGAACAAACAATAGCAGCAAGGAAGGGATGCAAATCATCAGAGAGTTTAGACTGTTTATCAACCAGAAAGAAGTGAAGCCATTCAATGAAAGAATAATTTTGAAAAAAAGCAGTTATTAGTTTCAAAGGAGAGGCATACCAAACCTGGGAAGCGAAAGGGCATAACACAAAAGCATGCATGGTATCTTCATCAGAGATACCACATCTAGGACAAATAATGTTAGCTATAGTCATCCTAGAATTAATCATGACACGAACATTCAAGGCATTTCTAGCTGCCCTCCAGAGAGTTAACTGGATTCTGTAGGCAACCTTAATTTTCCAAATAGACTTCCAAAGAGCACTATTAGGGCTTGGTCTAAGACCTCTGAGACCCAAATATGCAGACTTAGAACTAAATCTGCCCGTCTTTGAAAGATCCCAAGCCCTCCTATCAGGAGTGATCAACTGGCTTAAGGGAATAGTAATAATCTTCTGGACAGAAGCATTATCAAAGTGTGTTTCAAGTCTAGCAACATTCCAACTCCTGGATTGAGAGTTAATAAAGTAATCAACCTTAACAGAGGGGTCAGGTGGGACAAGGGGATTTGGTTGAGCAACACCAATATCAGGGATCCACTTGTCACACCATGGGTTTATAAATTTCCCATCCCCAACAATCCAGGAAATAAAGGGTTTGATGAGATCTTTAATGTTGCATAAACATCTCCAGGTCCAAGAACACTTCTTGGGGCAAACAACATTTAAGAAATCAGAATGAGGGAAATATTTAGCCTTAAGCATGGTACTAAGCAGAGAATCAGGGTTTTCCACTAGTTTCCAAGCATTCCTAGCAAGCATAGCTAGATTATTTAATTCAGATTTTCTAAACCCCAAACCTCCTTCAGACTTAGGGGAGCAAAGCTTCTCCCAGCCAAGTAGATGTAATTTCTTATCTTTTGGGTCTTGAGATTCACCCCACCAATATTTCATAAGGTGATTGTCAATTTTCCTACAAAGATCCTTAGGAATAAGGAAAGCAGCCATTTGATACAGAGGAATGGCTTGACCCACATGCTTTACTAAAGAGGTTTTAGTAGCCTGAGAAAGCAGTTTGGTGAGTTGTGAGTCTTACTAGGGGTGAAGATTACTTGATTTGATTGGCTGCACTTGCTTGTTTCCGAACTAAATATAAAATGTTAAGTTGAATGTCAATTTCTAAGGCCGCTACCGGTATTACTAAATTTTATGGTGAGTTACCAATCCAGTAGATTAAGTAGTCATATTGTTAGCTATTGGATTATAATGACGTGTTTCACCATAAATACTTCTTGCATGTGATTTTGAATTAAGACATACTTACGTGCACACTGATTTCCTTGGCTCGTTAATTAGTATAACTCTTAGATCGTTCCCTTTTTATGTTTTCCTTCTTATTTGATGCAATATACGTTTTGTTTATGATTTTTATATTAATCTAAGGATCAATAATTTGACATTCTATATAGTTAAAGTTGGTAAGTCCACATGTCTAGTTTGCCAAGGGATTATACGAATTGTAAGCTTGTGTTTATTCAATTTTTCTTTCAGTTACCTTTAAGCTTTTTCTTTCGGTCTGGACTAGTGAAAGTCTTCTCTAGGGATCGAGAAGCCTAGAAGTACCTCTGCGGGACATTAGTTTATGTTTTACTAGTCTTCTTTGTATTGTACTCGTGTTCTGTTCTATCACGTCTATCAAACCTTGCAATCTTGTTTATTCTATGGTCCTTCTCTTCTGCAATAAGGCCACTCAAGATCGTTGTGATTAGAACATACTCTTTATATATTAACCTGGATTTGTCAGCAAGCCGCTTTCGGTTTGTGTGCCTAAACTATAGATATTGAGTGGAATCAAGATTGAGGTTATTAGATTTGTTCTTTGCAGGTACACTGTTCTTCAAGGTCATATCATATCGTACTTGCCACAGCTATCTGCTTGATTCCAACTGGGACGACAAGGTTTCTCTTTCGGGAGTTTAGGTTTTGAAACCTTGATCGATATCTCGAGGAGTTGATTGCCTAAGTAAACTTAATATCCTCGCTCTTGGTGTGAAACGACTTCGGTGAAATATTTGTTGTTCAACAACCTCAAAATCAACCAGTTCTTTGTATTCAGTAGTAGAACAAGTTTTAAAGGGGCGAGTGTAGCCTTTGACAACCATGGTGTAGGTTTCAAAGTCTCTAGACAAAAGGAAGGACCACATAGCGGATTTTCACCATAGATAGTTTATCCCGTCAAATCTAGAAGGTACGTTGACCGAACTAGAATCATCATTCTTATTCATGTTTTTCTTATATGTTGGATCGAGCCAAACACACATTGTTAGATCTTAAGGTGTTTGCCTGCTCTGATACCAATTGAAAAGACGAGGGTACCGAGTACACCACCAATATTTTATTTTAGTCCACCTATAAGTCAAACCTTGAATAGTTCCTGTAATCAATAACTCAAGAACAAAATCTTTTTTGTCACTGATTGATTCACACAAGGGAGTCAATACAAGATCCGAAAGGCTATGTCAACAACCAAGTACGATACTTTAATTATAAATGACAAGTCAAATATAATGCGAAAATAAAGTAAAGTACACACAAGAATTTTGTTAACGAGGAAACTACAAACTCGTAGAAAAACCTCGGGACCTACTCCAGTTTGAGTACTCTTAAGAATTAAGCCACCAACACACCTACTCTCAGACTTCGGACTAGCTGGTGCAGACAATATGACCCTAATACGACTATTAGTCACAAAAATTTCCCCTCAGTATTCCTACGCCTCCAACCAAAGCTAGGTGGTCACGCACATGTACTTCCCTACGCAAACAAACGTCCTTTACTGTCTTACCCAAGAGTTGCTCCAAAGCCCGTCATGAAGACTATCGCTACCCGACCTCCAATCAGACGACTACAACCTTATGGACAACAACCAAATAACGACATTTCAAATCGCTAGATGATATCCTTGGAAACTAACAGATATTTCACTGAAAACGTTTTACACCAAGAGCGAGGATATTTAAGTTTACTTGGAAATAAACCCCTCGAGATATCGATTAAGGTTTCAAACCAAAACTCCCGGGAGAGCAACCTTGTCATCCCAGTTGGAATCAAGCTAGTAACTGGATGCAGTACAATATGATATGACCTTGAAAAACAGTGTACCTGCAAAGAACAAATCTGATAACATCAATCTTGATTAAACTTAATATCTATAGTTTAGGCACACAAACCGAAAGCAGCTTGGTGACAAATCCAAGTTAATAAATAAAGAGTATGTTCTAATCACAATTTTGATCTTGAGTGGCCTTATAACAGAAGAGAAGGACTATAGAATAAACAAGATCGCAAGGTTTGATAGACGTGATAGAACAGAACACAAGTACAATACAAAGAAGACTAGTAAACATAAACTAGTTTCCCGTAAGAGGTACTTCTAGGCTTCTCGATCCCCAAGAGAAGACTTGCACTAGTCCAGACCGAAAGAAAAAACTTAAAGGTAACTGAAAGGAAAAGTGAATAAACACAAGCTTACAATTCTGAAGAAGAACTTGGTAGAGGGACAAAGCTTTTAGGAGAGAAACCACTCCTATTTATATTGACTAAGGCTTTAGCTTTGAAATTAGGCTAAATTAATTTCGGAAATTCATTAAAGCACATTTCAACATTTAGTTCCAAACCTCACATAGACTCGTAACATTTAATGAGATCTATTACTATGGCATTTTACATTAATGAAAAATATATTTCAATAAATGAAAATTATAATTCAATAAATGTTTGGCCATAAGCATTCAAAGTAAATAATATTCAAAAGGTATATTTGGATATTTCATCAATTCAAAATATAGTGCTTACCCAATATGCTCCCTGGGAAAGAGCTCATTTCGAAAACATGTCCTTTAGTTTCGAAAATCTCCTTAAGGTATTATTTCTTCCAAATGTCGACATCACTTCCTAGGCTTTGTTGGACGGCCAGATTGATCCTAGGTGGAATTGGGATCTAGTCCAACGTGGTTCAACGTTCTGCATAAATGTATCATAACAGATGTGGACAAGCCTTGTGTGTTAAGATTAAGTGAACACGTTGGTTCAATGGACATTCCGAATCATACAAAAAGATATACCAATAAAAGTATGGCGTACGGCTTATGTAAGTATAAATATTGATCTACTGCACATTTTATCACAATTCTGGTCATATAACGGATGAATGTCGACATTTGAAGAACCTGATACATAATTTAATCGACGAAGGAGAGCTGCAATCGTATGTTCGCCACGAAGAAGAAGCGACGGTGAACATGATCTCATATGGGAGTGAGAGACTAGTGGATTTATCATAAGAAGTGCTACAAAGGTTACGAAGAAAAGCGGAGCAGCAGTGGAGAAGATACGAGGAGATGGGATTGCCAGCGGAAGGAGATAAACCAACAACGGAGTTAATATTTCAAGGAAGAAGCTACAACGACTTCAATTATCCACAATTTGATCTATTGGTTCTCACCCTATAAATAGAAGGGTGGAAACGAAACATGTATCAATCGACGCCAGAAGTTCAGTCGATATACTCGGATGAAAATCAACAGCCTCCACCTAGAACAACCACAACACGATGTATTTAGTTTTGATGGAAGAAAAACAGAGCCATTGGGACTAATTACATTAGATGTCAAACCAGATCCAGTAACAATACCCACCCAATTCACAGTCATTCATTCAAGCTTAACCTACACCGCAATCTTGGAAAGAAAATGGATTCACTGCATGAAAGTAGTATCCTCAACATTCCATCAAACCCTACAATTTTCAACACCAGAAGGAGCAGTGGAGCTATAGGAGATCAAAACGTCGCACGGGCGTGCAATCAGCAACAAAGTCGAAGTTGTGTTCTATTTGCAAGAACGGGAGTTGAAGATCCGGAGAAGACAATGTATCGGGTAGGAAGAAGAGAGAAGCCACAAGAAGATACAAACGTCGAAGACATCACCAACTAACAATTAGCGGGTGCAGAGAAACGCCCACCAACCATCACCACCTCGGAGGAGACGAAGACTATCAACGTGGGAAAAAGCCGAGAGCCCAGATTACTACAAATAGGAGCATTGTTAAGCAGCGCAATTGAGAAAGACCTGCAGGAGTTACTATAGCAAACGTGGATCTATTTGCTTAGAGCGCAGAAGAAATGACAGGGATTAAACCAGAAGTCGCTTGCCATAAGTTAGAAGTCAGGCCAGATGCAAAACCAGTAAAGCAGGGAAGAAGAAGAATAGCACGACACCTAAAGAAACCGGTAGAAGAGCAGATCAAGAAGTGGGAGAAATCAGGATTCATCAGAGAGGGTCGCTACCCAGAATGGGTGGCAAACGTGGTGATCGTACAAAAGAAGAATGGAAAGCTCCGCATATGCGTCGACTATACGGATCTCAACAAAGCTTGTCCCAAGGACAACTAACTTTTACCAGACATCACTCAGTTAGTAGATGGAATGGTAGGGTACGAAATATTCTCCCACATGGATGGATACTCCGGGTATAACCAGATACCAATGCACGCAGAAGACGAAGAGAAGACAACGTTTTTGGGCCACAAGGACTATATTGTTTCAAAGTCATGCCTTTTGGTATCAAAAACGCAGGAGTAAGATATCAGCACATGGTGGATAAAATCTTCGGGGAGTGGATTGGGACAATCCTAGAAGTTCATGTCGACGATATGTTAGTAAATAGCAAGGAGGAGCGTAACCACATCGAAATTTGAAGACAATATTCCAAGAAATGAGGAAGTACGACATGAGAGTAAACCCAGAGAAGTGTACATTTTGAATCAGAGAAGGGAAATTCTTAGGGCATGTAGTAACTAAAACAGGGATACAAGCAGATCTGGAGAAGGTGCGCGCAGTGCTAGATATGAAGCCCCTGAAGACGAAGAAGGATGTTCAAAGCAGCATTAAACAAATTCATATCAAGATTCTCGGACAAATGCAAGCCATTTTTGAGATCTTGCGGAAGAACGCAACTTTGTAATGGAGTGAAGAATGCGGAGAAGCGTTTCAGTAAATCAAGAAATACCTCACCAAGCCACCGGTATTACAAACATCAACGGTAAGAGAACAACTGAACGTATGCTTAGCGTCAACAGAAGAGTCCTTAACAGCAGTCCTCGTCCGAGAACAAGAAGGAATATTACATCCAATCTACTTCACCAGCAAGCACTATTACCATCGGAGAAGAATTACACAACACTGGAGAGGAACTATACGCACTAGTGCATGCGGCGCAAAAGCTGGAGACGTACTTCCAGATGGATCATGGTTTTTACATCACACCCAATAAGAGCGCTACTGGATAAAATTGATAAAATGAGGAGAATAGCGAAATGGAGCGTTATCCTAGGATATCACAACATCAAGATCTTACTAAGAAGTAGAGAAGGCGCACAGTTTCTAGGAGATTTCTTAGCAGATTTTCCAGAAGAAGCTCTGCACGATGAAGAGGACTCCGCAGAAGAACATCAAGATCCTCCGGAAAGAGAAGAATAACATGCGGAGACAGAAGCATCGAGTCTGCTAACTGAAAAAACAGGGGTACCGAAATACAACCAACTTTTCGTTTGGGCTCGTGAGACTTATGATCAGATCTGGACGATCTCAAAAATCAATATCTAGACCTGTTAACCTGAGTTTGGATCACAAGGATCAGTCCAGCGCAAGACAGGGTCTTGGTAAATCCAAGGGATGGATTGAGGACAACGATCAGGTTTATAATAACGTACTTCTTGTGTTTGCTTTAATTATATAATCAGAGAATATAATGCGGAAAGTAAAGCACACAAGACACAAGAGATTTTTTAACGAGGAAACTATAACCTGTAGAAAAACCTCGGGACCTCGTCCAGATTGAACACCGCACAGTACAAACTGTCTACATACACTATCCTACTATAAGACTTCGGTCTGGGATGTAGCAGAGACCAATTCCGCCCTCCAAGCGAACTGAAAAAGAGAGGATACCGAGATATACCACCAACTTTTTGTTTCGTGAACGTATGTGATTGTTTTACTTGAATGATCTCACAAATCAATATTCAAGTAACCTGAGTTGAGTTCTTTATTCAAGAACCGAATCTAAACAAGAAAAAGTTCTTGTTAATCTCAAAGAGATTGATTCACTCGAAGGTTCAATCAATGTATAACAATTGCAATACTTTAAATATATTGATCAGAGATAATATCATGCGGAAGATAAAGTAATGCAAGACACCAGAAGTTTTGTTAACGAGGAAACCGCAACCTGCAGAAAAACCCCGGGACCTCGTCCAGTTTTGAACACACACAATATTAACCGAATACAGACGCTAGCCTACTATCAGACTTCAGACTGGAATGTATCGCGAGACTGAGTCAGCAACTCAGCTACCGTTGTGCTCCTACGTCTCTTGACTCCCACAGAAGCCTACGCACTTGATTCCCCTAGCTGACGTTCTTTACAGGCCTAGGAGTTGCTCCACTTCCCTTCGTGAAGACTAGCGCTACCCTGCCTCTAACAGGACGCCTAAAAGTATCCAAGTAATCAAACAAGAATACGATTGTGATTTCCTTTAGACTTAAAGTCAAGGTTAATGGAAATCGATATGTTGAATAGAGCTTATTGATCTAGCCTAAACAACTTTACCTCCGAACGCGTGACGAACTTAGTATGAAACCTAGTTCGTGAATTTGCGTTTGGGAACTTCTAGGGTTTACGATACAAGATCTACCTTAAGAAGTTTCTATCAAATCTTGGTCGTGATAAGATTGAAAGAATTCAATCGACCTAAGATACAGGATGGAATTTTACTTCCGACCTGTGCTTCACGATCCTCAAGTGAAGTCTTTTCAATAGTCGTAGTCCTAAAAGGACTTCGAGATGACGACCAACCTTTATGCAAGGATACACAGATGTGTAGAGGATTAAGATTGTATATTGCAGAAGGTCGTCTATTTATAGTGATCACCAAGGGAGGCTCTGCTTAAAGTTTAAGCAACCTTGAGTAGGGCTCAAGCAAGTTCCGGAACTAGGAAAGTCCATAGCTTGAATACCCATTCTTAATCTTCTAAGAACTTTGGACTAAGCCAAAAGTTAAAGAAGACTCAACCTTGTTCGAAGGTTCGCGACTTCTGGTCCAAATACTTAGTTTGAACATCGCTTGGATTAAGTTGTTGAATTCCATGGGCCAAGACACGACAAGTCCGAGAACTAATTATGTCTAGACCGAAAACTTCAAGATATGGAAGTTGGGAGTTTTCGCATGGCTTATGTAAACGCATTCATGAACGCGTACACAGAGCAATCCTTAGAGTTCAGGAAAAGTTAGGAGAATCCTTGAACTCGTATGTATGCGTTCATACAGACTTAACTCGTTCTCTGAAATCCCAATGGTGGCATATGTACATGTACGCGTTCATAAACGCGTTCACTGTTTGGGGTTGTTTCAAGAGACAACTCAACATACTCTACCTATACAAATTATCACAAGAGTGACAAATGCAAAGGCGAAAATCCTAGAATACCATCGGATCATATAAACAACATCATAGACTATTGGTATGATAGAAATGGTAAAAACGATACGGAAAGGGAATACCTTTCAAACCTTCAGCGAGGACGTTATGATTTATCAAGTAGTAAGCTTCGGTCTTCGTCTTCATCAGTCTTCGTCTCGATTACCTAGAACTATCCTAATCCGAGTTGTAGAGTAGACTTATCAAGGATTGTGTTTTTGTCTCATAAACTTAAAAAATGACTTGAAATAGCAATATCAGTGGGTTCAACCGAGCAATGCTCTAACACGAACTGGCTACTGTCGCACTCCTTACGTCTCTAGATCCCCCACAGATCGTCACGCACTTGATTCCCCTAGCTGACGTCCTTTACAGGCCTAGGAGTTGCTTTAACCGTTGTTAAAGGCTTGTGTCAACAATTTCGGCTTTGCAACCTCAATTATCAACTGTATGTTTGAACTGTCCTCTATCAGTTTGACATACACAAAGTGAGTTCCTTCGGATTTCTCCAGGTCATACGGAAATCTACTTACAAGCGGGGGCTGACAAGTAAACCGAGTAAACTATGCCCAACTTGTCTCTACCTCAGTTGTACACGAAGAATCACTTAAGAAACTTATACAACTGGAGCTAACTAGGTCTTACAACACCGAGTGCAGCCGTGCGTTGCTTCTTTCAAAACCCTGTATGTAACGTATCAGTTCTTGAATGGCCTTATATCAGAAGAGAAGGACCGTAGAATAGACAAGAACGTGATCAGGTTACCAAGGTTACAGGTTACTCCGATTTCAACCACTAAGGTCTCAATCTCCTACCTGTGCTTTCCAACTCTCAAGAGAAGTCTTTATAGTCGTAGGTAAATCCCAAGAGGAATTGCTACCTAATAGAGGATGACTATACCACAACAAGCATTCACCGAAGTGAAAAGAGTTTTACGATCTCTTCCAAAAGGAATCTTCACGTATGCTTGATGCTTGCGGTTTTCGTCCTTAGACACCTCTATTCATAGCACTCAATAAGATAGGTTTCTTTGGAATAAAACAACTAGTTACTTGTTTCACAAGTTTTGGAAACCCTAACTTGCAAACAAAGTAAACAGAGATTTATCTCAATTGGAAATCATTTATCATTTATCTGCCAAGTGTTTTATTAACTCATAAACACTTCAAGATTGATATCCAACAGACCAGAGATAATCTTTATCTTATTGACACATTGAGAACCGTTAGATGGACCACAAAAGATATTTTCGTGATAACCAAGTCTAACTAAGAGATAAAGGAGTTCAGAGTTTAACCCGAGTGAAAATCCCAGAGAATATTCACTTGGGACGGTTCGCAAACCGTCCATCTGAATCACAGCCAAAAGTATCGATTTTGAGGTTCACGTAGGGTACGCGTACAAAATGACACTTTGGAACTCAGGAGTTTTTCCTAAGTCACCGTTCACGAACGGTTCGGGAACCGTCGACATTCAGATTAGGGTTTAACTTGGATCCGCTGGAAGTTCTGGGCTTAACCAGTACTTAGACGTGTTAGACGTCCTCAGCTATAATCCACTGGACTCTTGCTCAAGAGTACT
Source organism: Papaver nudicaule (assembly GCA_023529015.1). Taxonomy (NCBI): domain Eukaryota; kingdom Viridiplantae; phylum Streptophyta; class Magnoliopsida; order Ranunculales; family Papaveraceae; genus Papaver; species Papaver nudicaule. The sequence continues at coordinate 10,787 of JAJJMA010090290.1, forward strand.
CCTTTAGTATCACCCATATCCAACAAGTGATTTGCAAGCAAACCATTGCAATGGACAAATGATATCGAATCTATCTCATGCATTCTTGTAAACTTAGTATTCGCGGGAACAAATACCAACATAACACATGGTCATGTAGACAAGAACAC
>JAJJMA010090317.1:6339-24853 GCA_023529015.1 Papaver nudicaule
GATTGCTCTGCCCTGTTATTGGTCTAGTCGTATATTGGTGCCTTTCTTTTTGGGGAAATAGGTTGAAAGAGTGTGAGTGTGACTCTCATATATAATCTCCACACAAGGAGACTTTGTAGCTCCTAGGAAAATACTATTGTATCAAGCACTATGGTGTGCCTTTTTTTCCTGGTTTATTTGGGGGCGAGCCCAAATTTAATAGGGGCGAAGGCTAATCCAAAATAGGGTTACAATGAAGTAATCTCAAAAACCCCTTATACACCATAATTAGGATTAGAGATTGTAATTGGGATTAGCAAATAAATTCTTGATTATCAAAAATATTAGATTGTTAATTAGAAAATCATCCTACGACTAGATAGTTAGCCATTATCACCACCACCACCTCCATTATAACCATCACGTCTCCATTTCCACCACCACCACCGCCTCGAATTCCACCCCCCACCACCGCCACCATTTGTGTATGTGTTTTCGAAAATGTTCAAACATGCACTACGCCAGATCCAGTATTTAGCAACACTTATTTTTTTCCCTTAGCAACGTTTATAAACGTTGCTATGTGGAAAACGTTGCTTTAATTCCTAAAAACGTTGCTGTATATATTGTTTTAATTATTAATAATTATAATATTGTTCATCCACGTGTTTTTTTATTTGCAACGTTTATATACGTTACCAAACGATGGCATTTATGTAGTATAAGTTATCTCCAAGGGTGTTTACGATTTATTTTTATTTTGGTATTTGTTTTCCTAATAAACAAAATTGTCCGCAAAATCAAAATCATTTTCTCCATCGGGTTCTCTCTCTTCACCTCTCAACTCTCCTTCTCAACTTCGATAAAAAAAAACTCTCTTTCTCAAATTCGCCTTCAACAAGAAATCATGTCTGAAATAGAGACCCCAACAACAGAAATCGAAATCAACCCTAACACTTAAACCAGAAATCAACTCTATTTCTGAAAATCTCTTCAGCCAGAAACGCTAATTACTTTGGTTCCTGAAATTGAAGAAGCCCCTTGATTCTCGCGGTATAAACCCTAACCCTAACTACTGATGGTCATGATGTTACTTCTCTTTGATTTTTATTAGTAGTTATGTTTGAACCCTAACCTAGAAATTGATTTTCTACCTAATTTTGATTTTGACCTAAAATGTTTGTTTTTCTTTTGAAAATTGAAATCGGAGAAGGGTTTTTGGCTTTCTTTTGTTGTGTTTGAATGAATAGTTCAGATCTGTTATGGGTTTTTGTTTTTGTGATGATTCCTCTAATGGGTAAGGTCTATGGTGATTTAATCAACTGTTGTTTGATGATTTAGACAAGTTTAATGGTTTGTGAACAAGTTTGATTATTTAGGCTAACTGATGATTTAATAAACTGTTGTTCGTAAATTATGGAAATCTCAGGGTTCCGAGTAATTGTTGTTTAGATGGGCCTGCTAAGAAATGGGTTGAAAGCGAAGAAATGTGAGAGTCTCAGTAAATTGTTTGGAAATGGTAAGACTTAGATGATAAAAGCTTCGCGCGTAGCTAATTTAGATTTAGATAGCTTATCCTTGTGCTTACCATTTCAGTAGATGCGTGGTGTATTTCATTAAAGATTAAGCCAGGTTCTTGTAATGGAAAAACCAGGCTTGGATCATCTGTTGTCATCTTAAAAAGTTTCTAATAGCAACAAATTTCAGGTAGAGCTAGCACGATCAGACATTACTGTTCTCCTTTGTAGAGCTGGAAAGTTATTGGTTGGAGTTTCTGCAGCTTATTGAATACAAAAGAGTTGTATTTGTCTCGCCACAAATGCTGAATCTGTTGATCAGTGAGCATTTTCGTTCATCTTGTGGTCTACTATTAGAGAAGATCAATTATGTCGGTTCACGTCTGATGGTAAGGACAATTATCCGTGGTAATGTTGGTTTTGTTGTGACTACATTTAATATGGTGGCATCCTTATCCGTGGTAATGTTGGTGTTGTTGTGACCAGATTTAACATGGTGGCATTTGGTAGTAAGCGATCCAAAGAATCTGAGAATATTATTGAAGAGAAGGAACATATAGTGGGGATTACTTCTTATGGACGAGGTAATCTCTTTGTTTTACTTGTGAATCTCAAGCATATCTGATTGCTCACGTCCCAACCAAGTTCTGTGTCCTTAATTATTTTCTGCAATTCCGATCTGTAGGTGCATATGGTTCCTGTGCACATTTCTCAAACTTTATCACAGTCTCTCCGATTTGAAAATTTGGTGCAGCGTGTTTTTGTAGTTTTGATGAATATCTGTTATGCTGTAATCTTAATAACACTATCCCTCAACCTGTTTAGGCTGCTTGGTAATTACTCCATGTTTTGGTTGCACAATATATCAATAGCGACGTCCCGTTCAGTATGCAGTCTTCAAAGCCATTACGAGGGTTCATCTAACATCTCAAAGCGAAACAAGGATGTTTTCGTGGGAACTTAAGTGGAAAACGTGTTGAATATACTACCAGGACAGTTATTTCCCCTGATCCTAATAATATAAAAATTTACAGAGGTACTTGTTGTTTTTAGCTTTGACTTCTTTTTACTTGTTGCATATTATCTTTGTTTGTGCACTTAATTGGTTAACACATCTGTCGAATGGTTTGTGGCTGTTTTTAGGTGGGCATACTTATGCTACCCGGAACTAGTGTCCCAGCACAACATAGAGAAGTTGAAGAGATGTGTTGCAAATTGTCCTCAAAAATATCCAGGAGCAAAATTTATTATATTTGCTGACAGTTCAATGAAGTATGTGCTATTGTTCATCTCATCTTACTGATAGCATATAAAGTGTTATCAATAGTGTGTTATCCTGGTTTAATTTAGTTTTTCTGTAATAATTGAATCACCTCTTTCTGCAGGAACCTGAGATATGGTAGCTGAAAAATGAGGCTAATGCAGTCAAAGTTGGTGATACTGTAGAAAGACATGTGGAGATGGGGATTTTGGTATCTTTAATCCTCAGCCTAGCTTGCATCGCATGTTTATAGTGTGACGTAGGGTATTTGCATCAACATCTCCATTTTTTTTTAATTCTTTTTCTTTGCTTGCTGGTTCCCGTATTGATTTCATTGGGAAATGCTTGTAGGCGAAAATAATGCCTTGGAGAACATTGTGGTTTAATGAATCTGTTTGTAACCCATACAATGCTGAGTTAGATGGCGATGAGATGAACATGCATGTTCCTCAAACAGAAGAAGCTCGCACAGAGGCTCTCATGCTGATAGGGGTAATTGCTCAAACTTTGTTCTTCAAATATTAATGTGGTTCCTATTTTGTTATTAATTATCTTTCTTGGTAGATTAGTGATTATTTAACCTTTATATGTTCAGACTTCATATCTGCTTATTAGCAGCTAATGTGTCTTTTCAATGAGTTTAAAACTAATCCTCCAATGACTATATTCCAACTTTCCTGGATCAGGTTTAAAATTGTCGCATTTCTTGCGTCTTCTTTTCTACTAGATACAATTAGTGGACCAATAATGTTGTTTAAGCTCATTCTAACATACCTTCAGCAATCTGTACCTATTAATTTACTAGTGCTTCTCATTCATGTCTAGTTCAGTTGTTCTTTTAGGTAATGCTTAATTTCACATTTAATCTATAACATTGTGATATGAAACCCATTAGTCGACTGACTGCTCCGATGATGTGTGTGTATGTACTATAGACAAGTTTTATCCCACGTCAGTTCTTGGCTTCTTGCAAGGAAGTCCATGACATTATTTGCACCTATTGAACATATACTGAGATGATTGAGCCAGCTCATAGAACTTCTCTTGATGCAGTCCTTTCATATGTAGAATCTTTCACATTTGAAGAAGGTCCATTGCTGCACATGGCTGTTTTGACCTAGACCAAGATTAACTGCTGAGAATCGTTTAGGTATTTGATTGCATAATTCAATTCTTTGCTGGATCTGTTTGGCTTTTTGAACCACCAAATTGACATTGCCGATTACCACTCTTAAGTGTCATATTGTGGTTTCATTTCTTTTTGTGTTCATCGTCACTTGCCTATGTCCTTCATCAATGTTATGACAAAGTTTGAGTGTGTATTTCTAGATTTATTGTCAAGCACTTGCACATTCCTAATTTTTTTTTCTGTTTCAACAAATTGTTCATGTAACTTTACGTTCCCTGTGATTGCTTGCAGGTGCAAATAACATGTGTACACCAAAAAAATGGAGAAATTTTGGTCGCATCTACTCAAGATTTTATAACATTTTCCTTTCTCATTACAAGGAAGAAAACAATCTATGATCGTGCATCTTTTGCACTTATGTTTACTTATATGGGTGATGCAATGGAATCTGTTGATTTTCCAACACCAGCTTTGATTAAGGTTAGACAAGGCTTCCTACCATCGTTTCAGACCGTCGCGTTAATCGCCTTGGTATGCACTTCTCAGCTGACCATATTATTTCCTTGTAATCCTAAGGGGATTGCATATCTTTTTAAAGTCTGTCTGAACTTCTATTTTACTGGTTACTAATCTCTTTGGGAAGTTATTGGTTTCTAAGTGTACGTTTAAATTACATTAAGATGTTGTAAACTATTTTTCAAGGGATAATTTTTCTTTTGTCTGTAAATTTTTGTTTTTTTTTAATTAATGAAAATAAAATCTGTATATTCAATTTAATTAGTAAAATTGAAAATACAAATATAATTTTGTATTACATTTTTTTTAATTCTGAGCACATATTTAGCAACGTTTATAAACGTGGTTGTAATTAGTATTACGGCTTTTACTTAACTTACATGCCGAAAAAACAAGATAAATTGTAATGGCTTTTACTTAACTTACATGACGACTACGTTTTATTATGCTCAAATCGTCGTGATTTACATCATGACCATGACGAGTTTAGGTGTATTAACAGCTGTTTGGAAACAGGTTGTCGGAATCGTCGTGGTTTGAACATAAACCATGACGAATTTATGATTTTTTCTTTGAGTTTCCAAACAATTTATACATGTAAACTAACACAAATGAATCAAACTTAGTACGATTTACCATTGTCAGCAACGAACCGTAAAAAAAACAAACCATTGTCAACCTAGGAAACGAAAAATGTATCAAGCACACAAAAAAGACATAATATTCTTTCACCTACTAAAACCAAAGTGCGAAACGAAAAAACTAAACCATATCATCGTTGCCCCCATCGGCTTCACCTTCACCTTCACCTCCACCTCCACCACGCCCACGGCCACGCCCACGACCACGACCACGACCACGACCTCGTCTAGAAGTTTCTCCTGTCTCTTGAGTCTCTTGAGTGTCACTGTTTTCAATATGATGACTCTTCGTGTTGCGTCATAATTCTTCGAACATGTGCTCCGCCTCAGGCATATTGATGTGCCTAATGTGTTGATTATGTTGGTTTAGTTCAGCTTCGGTCAACCCCTTTCCTTTATCCGATCTCAAACACAACCAGTTGAGGACAGCATTCAACCGCCCCTTTATCCGTGTTCTTTTGGTAGCATCAGAATCTCATCGGGAATGTGTGGTTCCTTCGCTTTAGCTTTCTTTTTGCGTTTGGGTTGGTCTTCACCTTGGGGTTGGTCTTCACCTTGGGGTTGGTCTTCACCTTGGACCTCATCATCATCATTAAGAATATCCTCATCATCATTAGGACTATCCTCATGATCATCATCTCCTTGGGGTACGTCATTAGGTTGTACCCCATCAACTCCGTATTCCTCATACTGCACTTGGAGCACGTCGAGAGGAATATCATCTTCAGCCCTCGGAACATTACTATCATCATCGAACTCCATAGGAGTAGGAACTACATCAGGGTTTGGCTCACGGATTATCACGGGTCGCTGTCTGGTAGGACAAAAACTTGGTTTAGGACCCTCGGGTGGCATTTTTCTTTTCCCCCTTTTGATCTTCTCCAACCTTAATACATACACAGAACAAATCAATTAACTATTAAACTGACACATAAAATTGTCATGGAAACCAAAGAATATAAGACGATTTCCTTCAGAACAAGAAAAATCGTCAAGTAATTGGACAAATGCATGACGAGTTCATTCAGCCCTACCCAAAATCGTCAAGGTAAAGCATTACGAGTTTTTAAAAAAAAAACTAGACAGAACATAAATTTTCTATGTCAAAGCTCGTCATGCTTTGGGACACTATTGAGACGATTTCACAAAACTCGTCAATGAAATGCATAATTACCTGACGATTATGCAAAAATAAACAATTTAATCTGAAAGTGACTAACTCATCAAGGAATTATGGAAAACCTCGACGATTGTTCTTAATTTTTTTCTGTGGGACAATATTCAGACGAATTAGAAAAACTCGTCAAGGAAATATATTATTGTATGGCGATTCTGTGCATGCAAAACTAGGACTATATCTGAAACTGTGTAAATCGTCAAGCTTTTGTTCAACATCAAGACGATTGTTCTTGATTTTTTTTTCTGAAATTGTAAAATTGACGTGCTATTCTTCCATAGCTTGACGAGTTTTCATGCTGTAAATTCAATTGACAGTTTCTAACCTATCAAATCGATTTAAACTACATCCAAAACAATTGCAAAGGTGATTGGAGTAACTTACCTCTGCATTTCCGCCAAAGATTCTTCCTCCGGTTGTTCTTCCTCTTCGTCGCGGTTGTTATTTGATTCTTTTCTTTTCTTTCCTCCTATTGTAAGTAATTGTTGAATCATCTCCTTCTCCGTCGATAGCCATGAGTAGTAAGTAAGAATTCGAAAGAATGAAGGATTTTGAGAGAATCGGGTTTGGTTTTGATTTTTTTTTTTTTTTTTTTTGAGAAGTTATGAAGAATGTGTGGGAAGTTAATGGAGGAGTACGGGAATGGGAGTGATTTTTTGTAACTGAAAATTGAGAGGGAGAATTAGTGGGTAGATAATTAGTGGTAATTATAATTTGTAACTGATTATGATAGATTAATTGTAATTAGCCACCCCTTATAAACTGGGGTGGGATATTTGAAGAAGTGCTCGCCCCTATTAAATTTGGGCTCGCCCCCAAATTTGACAGGCTTTTTTTTGGGTCCAGGTGTAAAATTAGGAAGATATACATGCATCTTTAGCATATGAAAACTGGCAAACTCGCAGATCAATTTATCCAATATTAACTGTCAAATTACAAAGCAGATGCAATTACTCAATGAGCTGTACAATGCTAGCCTCTAGAAAGATCAAAAAGAAGAAAAGAACTGTATGGACTGGCTCATAAGTGTATGTGCTTAACATGCTAGAACTCAAATTCGGTCTCTTTTCTTCTTCAACCTAAGCATTGATTATATCCTCAGGCTGATGCCAATGACTTGATGTATTGGTAGGCATCAATGACCTTATCCAGGATTCGCAAAACCAAATTTGGAAACTCATATTCATATTTTTTTTTTCTTCACCATCAATCACTTTGAATTCATCAATAACTCTCTTAATCTCTAGAAATTAATAGTGCATACTACACACCATCCAGTACTGTAATGCCTCTCATAGAATACTTGATATAAGGTCGACAATCCATACTTACCCGTAAACTCAACTATTGTGTTCTAGAGGTTTTGTTTTCAATGATTCTCTAGTCCAGCTTCAGATTTCTTTACTTTTTTTGACTTTGCTTGTGCTTCCCCATGAAATGTGCGGATGTCATCTTGCATCTGCTAGCTAATTTCTGCGAGAAGCATGTGCAAGATAAGGCTTACAGACAATTGTCTACTTACTGCACTTCAAATTATGGCAATAGGTAACCGAGGCCAATTCTTCCTGGCCAGATTGTTCTGCTTGATGAGAGGCCAAGCTTTAAATTGCTCACTGATAATTGCCTTATGAATCCTATTGAGATTCTGTCTTAATGCAAAGACATTCAAAATGGGATATGATTAAAACAGTGAAGTGATGGTTTTCTCGGTCAACTGCATAGTGAGCTAGTTACATTCAAGAGAAAAAACCCTAGATACGTATCAATTAAAGGCAGAACCAGAAAATTGGATATAGGGATTGTTGGAGGCAAAAGGTTAAAAAGTGCTTGGAAGCCAGCCCAACAGAATACTTGCTTTGGGCTAGCTAATTAAGCCCTTGCTTATTACACCCAAAACCTCGGATATCAGAAATGCCCGGTCCAAACGTGTAGATTAACCCTAAAATCAGAATGGCAAATCTAGATCCCATATAAGTAAAGTAGTATATTATTTAGTTGAGCTGCTTCTTATTTGCGCCTCCATCCCCTCGTCTGTAGAGAAAAAACCCAACCAACATTAACCTTCAAATCAAAGGATCTAAGCAACATAATCGTATTCATATCAGACGATCCAATCACATCATCACATCATCATCAATAGTGATGGTGATATATAGATTCACATTATGATATTTCCTCTCAAAATTGTAAAATAACTCTTCTTGTATGTCCATTTCATTCCTATTCATAATCTGGCAACAGTGAAAAACACTTCTCGAACCGACCAACATATCACCTGTGACGTATCCGTTGGCCAATTGAAGAAACATCAAGAAGAGAGACATATGCAGATACATTAGCACAAAGGAAAGTGGGTGATGAAATTTGTATGATGAAATTTGTAATTGAGTCACTCCACAAATCGATCTATCCATTTGATTAAAATTAATATATGTTGTTTCAAATATTTGCTGTAAATTTGTTTAGTATCTCGATTCTGGTCTTTATAAAGATCTCGAATCCAATTGTTAATAAATGGGTAATTTTTTCATCAACGCTCAATTTAGAGTGGTATGTTCATGACCGATACTTTTATACAGCTACCGATACTTTTATACAGCTATACATTTATATATATAGCTGTGCAATAATTTGTGCTAGAGTTGCAAGATCAACTCAATTCCAAAAAACGCTAGTAATTTGTAATTTCAGGCCATCTGAAGCAAGTCCAAGATTCCAAGAACAGGATCATAGAAGTTTTTGTTGTTGCGAAAATCACTAATTCGAGTGAGTGACATTGGAAGATGCCATTTCTTTTCTTTAGCCAATTGTTTTCTTTGTAGTTCTAATTGTTTCCTATGTTTCCTATTAGAGTTCACTGTAATGGTAAGAACGAAGTAGATGCAATTACTCAAGTCGATCTGACTCATATGAGCTAGCCTAAACCTAAGCATCAACTTCCATCATCTGGCCGAAGCGAATGAATTCATGTATTGGTAAGTAAGAATGAATGACTTTACTATGTTGTGAAACCCCTGTAGATTCTGTCATGAATTTTATCAGTGAGGCTGTTTACCTTATCCCACTTTCGTAAAACCAACTTCGGCGACTCATCATGAATTTTATTGGTGATGCTGTTCAATCATCAAGATACAAGAAAGAGCCTTATCCCAGATTCGCAAAACAACCTTCGGTGACTCATATACATTAAAACAATGTAGACTACACACCATCCAGTGCGGTAACCCCTCTCAGATATATTGATCCTCGGGGTTAGTCATCTACATTGTGCCAGTTTAGCAAACCATTCCTAAAGACACCACCACCACATATACTAGCCAAAGCATGCCTCCATGAACGTGTTTCTTGAAGAATATAATAGTCTAACATGCAGGCAATGACTTGATTTTTTTTATTGGATTAATAGCAAAACTAACACTAAAATATGTTTCGTAACTGTAATTTTGAGCCACAAATCGAGGAAAAGATGGTATATCGCTTTGTGGATGGATTATATATGTGGTAGTTTTGAGTGCTTGAATCAGATTTCTCCAGTGTGTCCCAGTTGTATGTCTGGAACGTACTGCAAAACAAAAGACCAGTTGTAACCGTGTGAGCGACGGCTCAGTATTCCAAGTTCTTAAACCATTAAACGAAGCTAATACCTTCGAGACCTACACACACCTTTTAGTAATTAAACCGAGAGATCTAACAGAACATCAATTGATGTTGCACAAAAGAGGAGTGTAAGTCTGGAAAGATATCCACCGTTATCAATATATCGCATCAAGAATAATCTTAGACACTATTAAGTTATAGTCATCAATATTATTCAAACTTTAAACATCAAACGCAATAATATCCACTATCTAAGTATACATGAGAAAAGAAGATAAAACAAGAATAATCAAAATAATGGCTCATAGAAATTCAACCATTTTCAATATATCGCATCATAGATAAATCTCAGACGCTATAGGTTATAATCATCGCCATATTTTGACTATCAACATCAGACGTAAAAATCTATATATTACATGAGAAAAATAATGCCAAAAATAAAAAGAAAAGAAGATTAAATCACCCAAAAACCAAGGCAAGACTAATCAAGATAATGGCTCATAGAAATTCAACCGTTTTCAATTTATCGCATCATAGATTTATCACAGACGCTATGAGTTGTAATCATTGCCATATTTTGAACATAAACATAATTCAAAGTTTCAAACACAAAAATTTAAGAGTTGCTTCCACGAGAAAACTAATAAGAAAGAAGAAGAAGAAGACAAAATCTATTGAAGAGTTGCATACACGAGAAAAACACAAAAATCTAAGAGTTGCGAAGAGTTGCAGAATACAAAAAAAATAAAAATAAAAAGTTATCATTGAAGAAAAGGAGAATAGACACTCTGTGCTTAATATTAAGCCTATATTTATAGGAGTGACTTGACGTGTTGTCCAAGTATGGGAAAACCCTAGTAATGCATATTGGCGGCATAGACCTTAAGTCCTGAGGCAACAACATGTATTCTTATTCCTTTTAGGAATCCAATTGCGGACCACGAGGACACATGCTATCATTGGTCTAGAATTCTATCAGATATGGTCCATATATGGTTCACCTCATAGTCCATATATGGGTACGTAGCTCCTAATTGTCCCATAATTTATTTATTTTTGGACAGTCTGTCTAAAAGTATCCATAAAAATCATGATTTTTGTAGGAATGACTTGTTATTCAGGCTAACAGAATTACCACTTGGCATGTATCCCATAATTTTATTCCAATAGGCCACTACGCGCATTTAAATATGACAGGATACCCCAAGGTCAATGTAATCCACACTTAGCCAAAAATTCAGCTAGTGTGTCAATATTTCTCAGTGATTCTCTAGTCCAATGTCAGATTTCTTTACTATATTTTTAATTTATCTTTGTTTGTGCTTTCCCAGAATTTGTGTTTTCAGTGCGAAAGTTAGATTGAGCTATGAATCATAGTGTCATCATGCATCTACTTGCAAGAAGCATGTGCAAGATAAGATACACAATTGCCAACTTGCTACATTTCATTCAATTGTCAAAATCTTTGGCTCATTACATGCCAAAGTACAACAGTAGTACACAACTAGACCTGTTTGTCAGACAGACAAGAGCAATGAGGATATGGCAAGCAAGAGCTGCAGGACTACTTCTCCTCCAACTCCTGATAGAAGCAGCAAGTGGATTTCCAGATCTGCAAAACCCACATTTTGAAACACCACCAATTAACATGCCAATGAACTCAACAAACCCATTTGTAGCTCTGAATTCAACCATCAATTCAATACCAGGATAGTCATATCAAGGCACTATGAAGTATGTCTCTTCATCCAAAGGAAATAATACAATATATTTAGGTGAAAATGGAAAGATTAATCAAACATTTAAAGCAAATATTGAATCAAATCATTATTATCTTACATTTGATCTTCAACCAGCTCAATCAAATTGTACTAATCCTACTAGTGTCACAGTATGTCAGTATCTGTTCCAAGTAGATCAGTTGTTGTCTCTTCTAAAATGAAATTTGCAGGGAATCAAAATAGTTGGCAAACTCATGGTGTTTATTTGGGTGTTCATGGAAATGAAGAGTTGATTACCATTCTTGAAAATCAAGCAACTGGTAGTAACACCACTGTCGATACTAAATGTGGTGTACTTTTGGATTCATTCATTTCAAGAACATTTCTAATCCTATCAATAGTTCTGGTATGAACGATAATTAGTTCCTTGATTTACTTTTATTTTTCTTTTAAATTGTGCTGATAATGTTATCTGGAATGAGTGATTATGCCCGAAACGGATGAGTTCAGTGACATGCAAGAATGTTGATTCCTAAACATGTGTGGTGTTTAGTGCTAGTATACTACTAACCCGAAGAAACATGGTCCATCCGTCTGCTCTCTAATGTCTCTAAGGCATTGCATTGCTATGTTAATGTGCTGCTAAGATTATTTTTTTTTTACTCTTTTAGTTGACAACTTTGAACTTGTGTGATGGGAGAGAACAACAAACCCAGCAGAGACCTTTCTTATATCTGCAAGTTCAATATCTCATGGAGGTAATGTATATATCTATGTTACTTTGTCTTAAAAATATTCTGAATTAATTAATTAACACAGACGATAACCTCTTGCTGAATGGTCAATATGGATATGCACCAGGTATCGATAAGTTCAGAACAGAAAAAAATCTGTTGCCGAATGGTGGATTCGAATACGGGCCTGCATTTCCCATCAACTCGTATGGTGGCATACTAATTGATGCAGAATCAAATGAAACTCAATTGCATAACTAATACAGACGATACCTATCTAGTTCCACAAGGAAATGCTGCAATAGAGCTTGTTTCAGGGAAATCAAGTGGGATACAAACAACAGTTACACTTAAAAAAGGTTCTAATTAAGTATCGCATGCAAATTTTCATTGGTGAAATTAAGTATCACTTGTTCCATGTTGAAATTGAAGCAGGAACAACAGTCTAGCGTTTTGTATTAGGAAATCAAGGCTATAGTCCGTGGGTAAACATATTCTTAATAAGAATCACCGCAAATTCAAGTGTTACTCCTATTACTATTCGAAGTCTGGCAACAACCAGTGTGAGTCTAGAAATCTCTGAGATCACAACCAATGGTCCTAGATGAAGATCTACTCAAGAACACTTAAGCATAAACACATCTAAGATAAAGTAAAGAAAGTAAAGACAATCAAACATAAGTAAATGCAAGAAAGGTAAAAGAATCAAGACACAAGCATGTTTTTTAACAAGGTTCTTCCTCACGGTGGAGGCTTACATCCTTGGTATTTCATTAATCATGAGTGTGGTAACAAGGCTTAGCTACCTTCACAATTAACTAAATAGTTTTCAAGCTTTCTTCAAGTCTTGATCTACTGTCTTCAAGTCTTCTTCAAGTTCACACTTCACAAGTCACAAACCTAGTTGTAGGATGTCGTATCCGGTCTCCTAGGGTTTCCCTTGTGAGTTCTAACTTGGTTTTCTAACTCTTCAAGAGCTGGCTATTTATAGGCAAGAAGGTAAGGTAGTACCTATTCTAGTGTTACAAGGGCTATGGAAACTAAGTTATTTCTATCTATTCCTCGAGATACTCAATCCTTTATGGGAGTCTTCCTTTCTGGACGTCAGTCTTCTGAGATACCTCCCAGAGGTATGTCTGAGCCTTCCTTAGACATCGTATAGCCTCTGGCCTTCGATCTTCTAGAGCATTATCTCTCAGAATGTCCCTTGCAACATATCTTCTAGAATATGACTCCTTTAGTTCTTCTCGTACCGTATCTTCTCTGAGAGTATCCTCTGAGGACAGTCCCCGAGGGGTCCTTCCAGAGGATATCCTCAGTTTTGTAGGTTCCAGACTGTTTGACCGCAAACCAAGTGAAACCCTAAGTTTGACTGGTGTTAAACAGCTGTATTCCTCTATCTGACTTGGCATTTAATGCCTCTGTAGTACCCTCAACCTTACCCGTGCTTTAGCCTGTCGCACTTTACACGCGTCTTATCCTTAAGTGGGGTGCGGTCAATTACTTTTAGGGATTATCCCATACCTCTCGGTGTATTCACTAACTTACTACTGCCCTTAGGATGGTGCCACGTGTCCCTCAGATTTCTGGTACCTACAGTTTGCTCTTTTTCTTTTTAACTTCCCACAGGGTAAGTTAGGAAGAAAATTCTTGTCGAAGGGTGCCATCACACACGTGCTCCAGCTTAAGCTCCAGGATTTGGACATGTCGCCAAATAACTGACTAACTGAAAGCGCCGGTTGAGTAACCCACCTTTTCAGAGGCTAGATATAAAAAGTAGTCCTGGGTCTTTTCAAAACCTTTATTTCCTTTTATTCTCTTTCCTCAGAGATTTTCTCTGTAGAAAATCTTTGCTCCACTGTTCATCGTCTTCTCCGCCTTACTTTTATTGTAAAAAGCTTGCTTTTCCGACGGCAATTGGCGCCAAAAAGGTTAGTCCTGTTCATTTGTGATCTTTGGTGCTTTCTTCTATTTCAAAGAGATTTCCAATTTCTCCACTGTTATGAACAGTTGCTCCTAGGAAAGACCTAATTTTTAGTTTTCCTTTGGTTTGTTGTTGTTTTTGTTTCAGAACTTCTGCTTCCTCTGAGAGGGATGAAGATCCAAATTATCTGAGGACTCTCCGTAGAAAGTACTATCTGGACTCCAGGTTCCAGATCTCATGGGCTACGCCTCAGAGGAGTGAAGGTGTCATCACTCCAGAGCTCTTGAGGGAGAGCAATCTGAGTAGGACCCGAATTATTGTTACCAAGGCTCAACTTGATTCTGGCCTCCGTATTCCTCTATGGAGTCCCAAAGATTCCTTCGTGTATCGTGCTCTGGCCTCTGGAGTGGATACTCCCAGAGGTCTGTTCCAGTTAAACAATACAGCTTGTAGGATCCTTGCTGAGTGTGCTTCCAGAGCTCGGGGAAGGATTCTTTTTCAGTCTGAGAAAGTTTCCTTTGACCCCGATGATGCTAAATTCTACACTGTGGAGAATTTTAAGCGCAACTATCGAGTGACTCAGACTAGGAGGGATTGTTCCTTTGGGGGTTTCAGAGTGAGCATTCATAGGAAGAGTGCAGATGAGAGAAAAGATGCTCCTTTGCTTCTGGGGGATGTAGACCCTCCAGGTGGTAGTGAGACTTCTCAACAAGACTTCGTCCGCAAGTCCCACGATCCAAGCTGGCATGTTGGACCTTTGCTGATTGAGGGTCCATTCGTTTTGGGTTTGATATAAGTGGGAATCCTGTTCTGGAGACTCCTAGATCTCTAGAGGATCTCCCTTCTTATCTCCCATGGGTGAATGTTTGGACCAACGTTGGTGGCTCTAGGAAGCGCAAGGGAGGAGAAGTTTCAGAGGTAAAAAATATTTCCCTTAGCTTTCTGAGTATGTGTCCCATACTTGCCCCTATTTTTTGACTCTGAGAGTTCTTCTCGCAGCCTGCTAAGCAAATTGGGAAGAAGGTCGCTGTCTTCTCTGAGAAGGGGAGGACTATAGCTTCCAAGCCTCCTGCCGCTGCTCGGAGATTGGTGGTAGACTATGAAGATGATGGCCCAGAGGCCGTAGACGTGCCTTTCCATGAAACCTTCCAATCCCAACAGGATGATGATATGGTCGTTGTCTAACCAACCCAACCCTCCAAGGGTAAGTCTTCTCAAGTCGCAGATTTGAGTGCTCAGACTTCCAAGGATTATGCTGTGCTAGTTCAGCATAAGGCTGGGTCTTCTAAGAAAGAAAGTACTTTGGTGATTCCCCCCGACAACATTGCAGTTCAGCCTCGGGAGGAGGCAGTAGTAGCAGGAATTGCTAATCTAGCAGTCCAAAACCAAACAGAGACTGAAGGTGTCGTAAGGAAACTTTCATTGAAGAAACAAGAGTCGTCGAGGTCATAAGGAAAGCTCAATCGAATGCTGATGAGAGACTTCGTGTTCTGGAAAATAGAAACTCGGACCTAGTACAAGAAAAACGATTTTCTTAGGGACCAAGGAAGAAACCAAGGAAGACGAGACTCGTCTGATGAATCTGACGATGAAAGACGAAATTCCAGGAATCGCCGCACCAGACGACAGTATCTCTAAGCCGAGAGAGGGACCTAGAGCAATCTCGATGATCGAGAAAGGAAGCTCATCCATAGAGAAACGGAGATGAATCTCCGGATGGCCAATTTAGAGAACCATCTGGAAAGCCTAACGAACAAGAAGAATGATGGGCACAAGTTGGCATAAGTACTGGAAGAAGCCAGCAAATCCCCTTTTACCATATCAATCCTCAAAGGCAGCGTGCCACAGAGGTGTACTCTCCCCAACTTCACTTATTATTATGACGGCACTGGCGTCGCACTCCAGCATCTCAGATCCTACACCATGGCAATCCTGCCTTTGAATGATAAGGAGTCGGTGATGTGCAAGTTATTTCCAGCCAGTCTTCAGGAAGAGGCACTAGTGTGGTAACAGTCGGATCTATTTCTTCATTCTCCCAATTTTGGAAGATGTTCTTGGAAGCCTACATGTATAACAGTAGGGTAAAGCCAGGAATTGGGAAATTATTCACCCTGTGGATGAGGCTCGGGGAACCTCTCCGAAGTCTGGTGGATAAATGGCGAAAGTTTGCGTCGAGATCGGAAAGGCTCCACCAGCGTATGCGATATTAGGCTCAAAAATTCCCTACCAAAGACCAGACATGTTTTTGTCAAACTCTATGAAGAAAACCCCAAAACACTCGGAAGATTGCGGGAAATCCAGGAGGAATTCATGACCTTGTGAAGAACTGTAGGAAGGAACCTATGACAAACTCAAAACTGTTAGAACCACAGGTAGTTCGCCCCCAGATCCAAAGTCTAGGTGGACCCCGACCTGAAAAAAGAGATAAGCCACATGAGTGGAAGGGAATAAGCTATCAAGGTGAGGCAAAGCGTAGAGACACATTCACTTGGTAACCAAGGCATAAATTTTATTTCATTTTTCTCACAAAAAACCAAGCCGTAAGTAAACCAACTAAGGCATAAATTCGACTAATAGAGGTGTAAATTTCTTCTGCAACAATTATTTTTTGTAATCCAATACATACACGCACCTTGGAATACTGGGGCGTAAATTCTAAAACTAAGGCGTAACCTTGACTAATTGAGGCGTAACTAAAGTGCACGACTCAGTTTCCCCAAAATCAACAAAGTTACGCCTTGGTTGAGATGAAATCTGAGGTGTAAATTGTGTTTACGCCTCAATTTCCTGGTCTAACCAAGGCGTGAGACAAAACCCAACTCACACAAATCTGCGTACTAACGAAGGTTACAAGCAACAATATTATAAGCAAAGGTATACAAGAGTGTTGAAAGCTTGTTCCTACTCATAATATTCCCAATCCTTCTCTCTTTGGTGATCTTGGAGTGATTCTTGGGTTTGAGTTAACCACTCTTTCCATCTAACAAAAAATGCAATGTAAATTCCGGATAGTAAATATTAATTATTTTTGTAATCAATTGGAGTCTCTTGTAGCTCGAAATCGGTGTTTGAATCACTCATTTTGGTTGAGTGATTCAAAATCCAGGGAAGACAAAAAAAAAATCTCTCATTCTTTCTCTCCCACTGATTTTCTAAGAGCAAGCACTATGGTTCTCTATTTGGGGGAACTTCTCTATTGAATAGAGAAATGCAACTACTATGGTGCAAAATTTTTCTATTCAATATAGAAATTGGTTGGCTTTGCTATTGCCTGCTACGGATCCGTAGCAGGCAATAGCAATAGAGAAGCGAGGCGGAAATCCAATTCCCGCAGGGCGGAAATCGGATTTCCGTAAAATTTTCAAAAATCCTTATAATATTTTCTCTGCGGAAATTGGATTTCCGTAAAATTTTGTGGCGGAAATCGGATTTCCGTCTCCAAATAGCTAAGACCACCGTGGTTGCCATTTTTTCTCCATTTCTACCTTTCCCTTTCTCTATTCAATAGAGAAGGCTTAGGCCACCATAGTGCTTGCTCTAAAACAAAATGATTTTTCTCTCTAAATTTTTATTAACTTAACTATATGGACTATGTTAATTATGATAAATTACTGATAATCAAACAATAACACTAATCTTAATTTAAAGGGTAAACCTGACCATTTTATAAGGGATTACGGGTTTTACTTTTGGGTGACTCTTTTTGGTCTTATTACTGCAGCCCCAAGGGGAAAACTGGAACCCCGAAAACAGTACTTCTAGTCTAGGGTGTCTACTATCTGGAGTTTAATTAAAAAGAAAATAACAACTTAGGCCCAATGTTAGCCCAAAATACAGTTGCATTCGGTGCTTCCCAATTAAATATCAAATGTGAAGAGATACAAATAACTGTATCCTCTTTTCTTAGAGCATCTCCAGTGGAACTGTTTTATCTTTCTGTATTTTATGCCACATAAGATTTTTACATGTTTGAACAAAAAATCATCTCCAACAACAATGTGATATGTGATAGGAGATTGTGAGGATTACGTGGCTGACGGTTTGTAGACATCCTCAACCTCGTTTTCTTGTTTTAAAAGTTTCTAAAGAGGATGTGATGAGTTCCACATCGTTAGTTTTTTCAACATCAAATATTATGTAAATGTTTAAGCAAAACCAAATTTAAACACCTATAAAAGAACGAAATTTCATAGACGCACAGTTTGGAGATGAGTTTTTCCCGTATTCCTTAAAGGAAATTTTGCTTTCAAAATGTTTTAAAACACCTTTGTTTGTACCATGGCTAAAATTGCCACAGTTTGGACCAGAATACCCT
>JAJJMA010090327.1:0-15306 GCA_023529015.1 Papaver nudicaule
TGTAAAACAATAACTTAATCAAAACAGTTTTGGGTTTGTGTTGCGCCTACCTCAACAAGCAAGCAATCACAGCAACAATCAAGGTATGATACACCAGAGACCTCTACCAGCTCTAGCTCCAAGTTTTGTTCTCAAGGGTTCTAGCTCTCCTTCTTGCGGCAACCCTAAACTCAACCTCAAGGTCTCTTTATATACTGTTATCTTACGTCTAGTTTCATCAACTAAGGATTCTGTATTCTTGTACGCAAAGTAATAGAGTTTTCATATACTTAGTCTCTCATAACCAATGACTATGTGACATGTCAAACCTATGACAAGGTAATGGTTGTCAAAACTTCTCCTAATCGAGACTCTACCATAACAACATACGTGCTTGAAAGTGATCAGGAAAACAACTTAGCTAAGCCTCGTCTAGCCTCAGTGTCATGGCTAGCCATACATGTACCAATGTGCCTCCTAGCCTGATTGTACCTTTCCTGGTTAACCTTCATAGCTAAGGCAACTCCCTATACTTAGCTATAATGAGTAAACAAGGCATTAATCACACGTAACATGCATAAGTCATACGTAACAAGCAAGGTATAGTTCACACACAAACAAAAATGGACTCACACACGATCACACCACACATGTATGCAGTCAAATTTGGGTCAGGGTATTACACATGATTCTACAGTTAATGCAGGGTCAGCAAAAGGAGGATACTATGAAGGAATCCTAGATGCAGAAGAGGGTGAATGCCTGGGGATCAAAGAAGCACTAGGATGAGCTTTGAAGTTGCAGTTGTAGCGCATCATAATAGAGGCGGATGCAGAGGTGGTGGTGAAGTCCATTAATGCTAATTTTCCCCTTGTCAGATGGGAGAATAGGAAGCATATAAGAGACATTCAATTTCTAGTTAAATCTTTCAGTTTTTGTGTTATCTCTCATGTCAAAAGAGAGGGTAATAGTGTTGCTGATAAACTAGCAAAACACTGTCGTAATAATGCTCATAGGTTTGAACAAGTAGGCTGTCTGGATTCATGGATAATGGATCTTGTGACAAGGGATAATCTTTTGTATTCATTCTTCTTAATTTCAATAAAATGCTTCCTTTATAAAAAAAAAAAAAAGACTATGAAGAGTAAAAAAAATAAATAATTTAGGAAGGCAAATCGGTTACCTTTTTTTCTTGTTTTTTTAATAGTAAAGGAGTTGCATTGCTTTCAAAAGAAAATTACATCTCTAAATCCATCTGAAATCCTCTATGTATCCACTATCCAGTCTAGCTGGAAAGTCTTGTTGCCATTCTAAAATAACTTGGCTGTTACCTTTTTCACCAAACAACATTTTGTCTCTGTCTAGACACACTAATGAAACGTAGTGGGATAACCACCACTACACTCCAATACTACTACGTTTTGAAAGGAAAAGACAACACCAAGTCCATGCGCTAAGGAACATCTCAAGAATTCTCAAAGTATAAACACCAAGTGAACAAAAACTTGCTACCGGATGAACACAAAAAAACTATAACCATGATCGGCCAGACCTTTACCGAGGAATAAAATTAAACGACTAAATAAGTTAACGGGACATATATGTTTACCATCACTAGATCATACATGAATTATTGCAAAAGATTCAACATTCAACAACACAACATTGTATTTTTCAGCTAAAGGAATCTCAGGAATACAAAGAACATTGTACACAAGCACTAAACTTCAACCCACCAAACGACTTGATTTATTGTAGAAACCGAAACCCCACCTCCACTATGATTATAGTTATTTATCCAAACACCTAGCATCCTAAAGAATTCAGGAACAAACTCAACAAATCTAGCTCTTCCTTGCTTGAAACTTGAAAGTCGAGTAATAATCTCTTCATAAAAACTTAAAAACATATGATAAAAAGACACTCTAATACTGTATATACTTGAGCCGTATGTTGCCTCTCACACTCGAGCTTAATCAACCCGCTTTAGCTATTGGGATCGTACACTGTCAGTTCAGAGTGCTTCAATGAGATCAACATTCCATAAGAACGTCTTTTCAAGTGACTCATACAATTACTGTGTTCTCAGGCACTCCTTGGTTGCCAAGCTGGCTAAAGTTACCCTTCTCCTTGAAGAGTTGAGTGTGGTGATGCTTACAGTAAAGTTTGTGCTCGTGAGCAATGTAATTAGATGGGCTGATCACACAACCTCCATGTGAACACCTGAAGCAAGGCCTGTGGTACGAGACTCCATCTACTGCTACCTGCAAAAGAAATGGATCAATGGGGGTGGGGTTAGACAACGATTCAAGTCATAGTGCGGGGAAAACTTAAGAATCAAAGAGAGATCTGATTTTGTTGTCAATTATGATGCTACATTCTTACGTAAGTAAAAAAAAAAAAAAACAGCCAAAGATCCCAATCTCTTATTTTCGCACTGACAAGCGAATAATATGCAACAAAGCAGAAGCTTCTCATGCACAAATAGTCAAATTGAAAGTTACAAACTGATTCACATATAAATAGAAATTTCAAATTTGGCTTTTCGTCGTTTGAGTATTTGAGAACCAGAACTCAAGTTCCATGGTAATGGATCTAAAAGAACCAAGGGCTCACTGAAAGGTTAGGACACTTCAATATGATTCATAAGTGCAGTTAAGATACGTGTATAGATTGGGTAATAGACGGCTTAACCTACGAGCATTTTCATTGGCTTCATTATTGATATGTTTTCAAAGACATCCACAATAACAAGAAAAATATGAAAGGAGACAAATTTACCTTCTCAATTGGGTACACAGTTTTCTTACAAGCAACACACTTATCTTGAGTGCCAGCAAACATACTTGAAGCTTTGCTGCTGGAATGACCCTACAAAATTTTAACCAAACGATAAACAGTTTAGAAACATTGATCATCATACAACTTCTAAATATAATTGAGAGGGATTCATCAAATTTTTCGATGGATTACCTGATCAGCTGACCTGTTAACAACTTTAGGAACGCCTAGAAAAGAAAACGGATAGATTGATATTAACATAAGAGATGAAGATAAGAAAAAAAGAAGAAGATAGTTTGTGAAAAGCTACTAAGAAACTGACACCTACTTTCGAAGCTTTTATCCAAACTGCCAGTCATCTTAAACAGTTGGTCGAAGTGAGGCCTGCAATACAGAACACCTTCGAAAGAGTTGTAGTTGCTAAGCTGTGAAAAAAAGTTGAATATTAGAACAAGGGAAAATGACTAAAAACGCAGAATGATACAGACATAATGAACAAAGATTAACATTATTGTCGTAAATTGGTTATTCTCATAAAGAAAACAACAGATCCCACTAACGATACAATTGTTCATCTGCTTTATGCCTCATGCTTTAACTCAAGTACTGACTACCTGATACCGGTGTCTACTTTTTCGTGCACCGCCAAGAAGGATTAGGCAAACAGATTGAATTGGAAACATCGAAGTACAACTAATTACAAAGAATCGTGATTGGTAAGTGAGCACATATAAATTAAGCATACAGTGAGATTCCTAATGAACGATCACATCTTAGATAGATAAAAAATGAGACATAGACGTCTTAGACATGCCTGATGCAAGTTGAGCCTTTATTTCCTGGTTCCATTTTCTTTATGACATCGCTGGGAGATGCATATCTGAGGTATTAAAGTCTAGTTTTAGGGGTCTTAGAACACCCTCAAAAGATTGGTCAGACATGAAGGATGCCAGGATTAAGTGTAGCCACATTTACATGTTCGGTATACTACCAAATTTGGTATGTGACGGACTTCAGCTAACGAACAAGACAAATTGAAGCGTCACACAAATCAAATCAAGAGAAAAGGTTGATCTTATTCAGCCAAGTCACATTACATTTGTAGATAAGATAAGTAACTGAATCCATACATGAAACAAGGAATTCAATGAATTTGTGAAATGTGAGAATGCAGTACCAAGCGGCTACTATCACAAACTAAAACTATTACATCCTCTTGATTTGATTCACGTGAT
Source organism: Papaver nudicaule (assembly GCA_023529015.1). Classification (NCBI taxonomy): domain Eukaryota; kingdom Viridiplantae; phylum Streptophyta; class Magnoliopsida; order Ranunculales; family Papaveraceae; genus Papaver; species Papaver nudicaule. Next base: position 3,996 of record JAJJMA010090327.1, read on the forward strand.
ACTTCGATAAGGCAAGCATGAACCCCTAGAGTAGAATATGCTACTATTAATCAACTTAGCCAGGAGATCACAACTACAGTTATCATACAAAGAGCATCAACCCAATTCACAAATCACTCAATTGATCATTTCCTAGTGCAAGAAAGAGAGCACGAAAGCACACACAACCAGAAAAAACAACAACATGATGTGCAAACTCCCAGCAAACGCAACACTCTTTAGAAGGCAGACAAAAACAAGCATAGCTTTTTAACATAACAGTCCATATTGCCGGTCATAACAATCCAGAATCATGATTTTTCTTTAAAATAAAACAGATCATCAAAAATTAGAACATTTGAAAGTACAGAAACTAAAGTATAAATAACAATAGCCAATAAGTGATCGAGTTCAATACATACAAAACAATCAAAAAAGAAAGGAAAAAAAAAGTACTACTTTGAGCAATAAGCAGACAGATCTCTTCTCAAACAAGAAACCCAAATCAGGATTTTTATGATAACAGCATAGATGATAAAAAAAAAATCAATCTTTAATCAGCAGACAAAAAAGAACAAGAGCAAAAAAAGTTATACTACCTTGAGAGTACCCTTGCAGTGATGACAACGAAAACAAGCTTTGTGATAAACTTTGTTATCAGCAGTGAGTTGATCAACCAAGTATACTGTCTTCTCACATGCTTTACATTTCTGGGTTGTTCCTGCAAAAGTTGCCATTTCTCTGAAGAAAAAAAAATCACTCCTTTTTATTTTCTTTTCTGTTTGAAAACAGATTGATAAGAATGAATGAAGAAGTTGAAAGAGAAGAAAAGAGATTGGTGGAAATATGTAAGAGAGATAGAGGAGATGAGAAGAAGAAGAAGAATCTGTCTGTCTTTCTGTGAAATCCCAGCTCAGTTTGGTGGTCAGACATAACGGCAGTCTACTCTCACCTTTTTTATAACCTCACCAAGAAAAAACGAATCCTAGTTTCGAAATTACAGTAATAGTGAAGAAAAGGGTTTAAAATCAAACGGTAAAAAAAATCACATTTACAGTGATTAGCACGTAATTTTGTTTTTAAAACATTGATCAAGTCAAATGTGCTAATTCAATCCCAAATTAATACAACATTGACTAAGTCACTTGTGGGTGGACTAAGATCAAAAATGTGCTAATTCAATCCCAATCTGGTATACATTGATCAAGTCCGGCAAAATGCTTAGGAAATTCGGTAGAGGTGGCTATGACTTTGAGGAGACTGCATCCTGTTACTATCTACAGCACTTGTTGATAGGATTAGGAACTAAGAAGTCAGATATTGTAAAATAGACTGGTTTTTGTTTTTGTTTTTGTTTTTCATCATTAAATTTAAATTATGGTCGATTGCTTTAATATTTTAATAATGCAGTTAACAGGTCATTGTTATGTCGAACAGGTCATTGTTATGGTATAAACAGGTCCATACAATCTGTACACAAAAGAGTAAAGGTTTAGGAGGAGCAAGTGAAGTAATGAATAGATAGAGGGTGTGATATGCAATGGAGATGTTGTTTGTTATCTTCTCTTCTCCTCAATTATTTCAAAAGAAGGTGAGGAGGAATAAATGCACGAGATGAGACACTTGGACAGCCACAAGGATTAACCTAAGAAAGGTGGGCATACTTCCATTTCTTCCTGCCATCTTTTAAGTTCAAGGCCTTTTGTTTGTTGGATTTGGTGGCTTTGATTGAGCAGTGACAGTACAAGGAAGAACAGACAAACGACTGAAACAGAAAATGGGTGCATGATAAGTTCAATACTCTAGGGTAAAACCAAAAAAATTATTATCAGCTTCAAAAATAAAAAACTCATTGCCTAGAATTCTAACCAAAGAGATAGACAGCTGTGGTAAGTGAACCCCTTCCTACAAAGTTCTTGGGCACTGGGGATTTTACCTAGTGTACTCCAACAAGACTGATCCATACTCATTCAATTAACCTACCATGTTGTCTAATTTCAAAGGAAACCAAGTACTACTTGCATCCAAATTTGCTATAATCTAGGTCAAGATTACTTTAGATGATAAATGCTAGGACTTGCTTGGTTGAAGTGAGCATACTAGTATGTCGACTGGGTAAAGTTTCCAGGCCTACCAACAAGGGTTGTTATCTCAGCATACTTGGTCTCATCATCAAGCCAACAATAGCATTCAGAATCCAAGCAAAATTCAAACCAACAACCCTGCTAACAGTCTCTTTTGATATGCGTTTGAATTGTCTTTATGTACTCTTTTGTGCGTATGGGACCCCATTCCCCAGCTTATCGATAACTAGACAACAACAGCTCCAATGGCAGACTGAGTCACGGGACAGAATTGAGTCATATGCAACTGCGACATCTGTTCTCCCCACAAAGTATATTCAATACAGTAAAAGGAAGGCGAAATAAAAAGAAGACAATGAACTATGGAAGAGATAACAACTGCCAGAAAACACACCATGGTACTTGATTCAGACAGTTACAAGAAAAGCACCAGATTTTCCTTTCTAATACAAGGACCCAAGAACCCTGTTCAATAGCGGAATGCATTAGCTGTCCGATTTCAGATTGGGCAATAAGGGGCAGAGAAGAGTAATCACTTGTACAACAGGTCGAGTATTAAAGCAAACTGAGGTAAACTTACCCTTCAGCGTCAACAAAGATTCGTAAACGATATCAAATTCTACGAGGGAAACCAAGCTTATATATGTGCAGCTACCAAATGAATTTTAATCATGATGTATGGTTATAATATCAATCACGAAGCTACTGACTGAAAGCAGACAAATTGTACATACCGAAACAAAGAGTATTCCATCAGAATGTTCTTGATTTTAGCAATCAGAAAATATTTCACTGCACACAAAAGGCAGGATGTATCTCACTAAAGAATCCTTATTTCTTTATTTTCAAACATACCCACTACTGATCACCCACTCTTTCGAAATATTCCTAATTTACAAGCTCAATTTTGGAGCAACTACAACACCTTCTCTATTTATTCAAATTTTTGAAAAAAAAAACACCCTTAGATGACTAGGGGGAATAGGGAAGACTAGATGATGTTAAGAAGAAAGGACGAAGAAGAGCAGAACAAGGAGAATACCCAACATTGCGACCTCCCCATGCCTCCTTAAGGGGCATCTTCCCTTGATGTTGCTCTTACATACACCTCATAACAACCTCCTGTAACAAGTTAAACAAAAAAGAATAAAAACACTTATTAGCCAAGGCATTTCATTTCCAATGCATAATAATACAGTTGTACAGTTGCAGGAAAGAAAACCATGATAATTGAACAAAAAAGCCCAGTAAGGGATGTTATGATTAGATAAGAGCATACCAGAAACGACGGCAACGGCAAGAACATCTCCAAATCTTCTGACCATGTGTTCAGCTTTCTTAGTAGACTTGAAACGTTTCAGTGCTGGGTGTGGTTCCAAAAGCTACAAAGAAGCTTCAGGTCATGAAATTTGGACACAGGAAGCAAACAAATTGAATAAATTTGACTAACAGTAACGTGATACCCCGAATGAGAAACAATAAAGTTGACAAAAATACAAGGCTTAACTGTTGCCGAACTACATAAGCTTTAAGCATTAGACATATGGATCATCCAAAAGTTCCGACTAGTTTGTAAGGTGGATGAAACCAATATACGGAGAAAAAAAAAAGTGTTCCAAGAGGATCCATTATAAAAAAAAAATAGTGATTGGGTTGTATATATAGCCACACATCTCGTGAGAAGGGGATGACAAGAAAAGTCATTCACTAAATCCACCATAAAATTCACTAGAAAGTAGAAACCATAGACACGCCAATATATATACAAAATGTATGGAGAACTCCAACAAGTACGACATACATATAGCTCTAGGAAAAGAAACTCTTTATCCTTGTAAAGAAATCCTTGTCAACTGAACGAGCTAAAACAAGTTTGTAATATCTATTTGCACATTGCCTGTAAAATTTTCAAATCATCTCATCAAACCCAGATTTAACTGAAGATTTATTTACGAACAATGATTGCTGGTCTGATAAACTTGAACATGAATTAAGAAAGACAAAACCTACAAATAAAAGCGCATTTTACGTGTTAAAAAATGCAGAGGCATAACTACCCACCCTTTCAAGTTCCATTGGTTCAGTATGTATCAAAGTTCGGGACTGTTGACGACCCCAAGAAATATCTAAAAGCAATAACAGGGAAGGAATTCCCATCAATTCCGCTTATGTTAACCTTTTCCAGGCATTCTTTAATGAAGGTAGGATTTCTGAAGCCCAAGATTTGCTCTACATATGCCCGCAGCACATTCACAACCATAGAGATATTGTGAAACAAGTGGGGTTAACCAACCCAGTCATTGCTAGGGCTTGAAACGTTGATCCTAAACTAAATATACACGTAGACAATCTAATGACTGTAAACGTTAAATCCTTGCCGCCAAGCTAGACGGAACCAGAAACTTGCAAAATCTAAGGTGGTGTACAGTTGTTAAATTAAGTTTTCTTAATGGTATTGTCATTGTCATGTTTCAGAATACACCAAATGCGATAACACAAAACAATAAACAGTGGAACCCCTAATTTTGAGCCAAAATATCTTCCTAAAAAGTAAAATCAACACTTGCTAAGCATTTTCCTTATCCTTTTTCGTGTCCTCGCCAAGAAATTGAAGATTGACCTTAATTTAGCCAGGATATCTTGCAATTGTAATTTAATAAAAAATCGTTTCTAGAACCCTAATAACATACACCTAACGCATCTTACAAAAACAGCTTAGAACAAGATGAAACCTTGAGACGCTATGAAATCAAAGTACTCACAGCTTTCTCGCGAGCACCAAGTTCAATATGAAATCCACGGCGAGATGATTGAAGAACTGATGGATTCACTTTCTGCAAAGAAAACAAATAAAAAACATAACGAGATACAACTAAAACTGATCTAATCGAAAATAAAAACACAAATCCCAACCTGAGTAGAAGAAGAAACGAATCGAGAAATCGTGGAGGCTTTGCTCAGTAGAAACGCCATTATTGCTGAACCCTAAAACGGAAATAACACGCTGATTCAGATTTCTCAAAAGAAAATGAGGGAAGAGAGGTGATTCAGCTTTCGTTAAAAAGACCCTGATGTCAGTCTTGGCCCAAATTATCCAATCAGTACATCAAAAGTACATCTGGATGTTTTTCTATCCAGACCGTCCATAATGAATGGTGCAAAAACTCAAAGTGGGCTTGGTGCCCCGTAAACCATACCCATATCCGCATAAGTTTCTCCCCTAACGTGGACCAAGCTTGTCGTTACACGTACACAATACGTTATGGTCCTTATTCTGCGACATCATCTTTTTTTTCTTTAAGCATCAAACTTTTCTGTTGTTTCTGGTGGTTAAAGAACTGAAGATCAAGAAACTAACAGTAAATTTGTAGAGGAATAATGGCATTGAGAGCTGCCACTGTTGTATGTGTTGAAAGGGGAAGGAATCCAAGATTTCTTTCAATTTACCCTCAACTTATCAGAACCAAATTCCCTTCTTCTCTTCAATCTTCTCAAATTCATACCAGAATTATCTCATATCAAACTCCGGAACATTTCCAACATGCGAATTTTGATAAATCGTTTGCGAGATTCAACCATGGTATTCGTGCGATTAATACAGACACTACAGCAGAATCAAAAACATTGTCAGAGAATGAGAATTTGTCTGGAAATAACTGGAAGATTAAAATGCTTTACGATGGAGATTGCCCACTTTGTATGAAAGAGGTCTGTATCAACCAACAAACAAAATCTGTAACTAGTTTTGCACCATTGTTTATTGTTCTTGAAAATTGAATGTGATTTTGTTTCTTTGGTGTTGTTAGGTAAACATGCTCACAGAAAGGAACAAAATGTATGGGACTATCAAATTTGTTGATATAAGTTCCGAAGACTACTCTCCGGAGGCCAATCAAGGAATCGACTACAAAACTGTATGTGCACATAAACCATTACTACTTTTATAACTGTAGCATGTCTGTGGTCTGTGAATGGACCAGTGTAGATAGAAATTTCTGAAGTTATAGAGATTCAAGTTATATATTTTAGAGCAGAATTGTTTATGTAACCTCCATTTGTCGATAGAAATTGGTATCAAATGCCAATCCTTCATAAAAAGAATGGCTCGACCGAACAAGAAAATCAAAGACCTGATAGTAGTCTTATGTGGTCGCCATCTTTGTATCCATACTTTTCAAGTGAGGTTGGAGCAATTTTTGATAGGAGAAACATTCTAAATTCTTAGATGTGGAACTGTGCTAATTGCATATTACTTGGGATAAAAAGGAGTCAAACAATGGGTGTTTCAATTTTTAATGGCTTTATGATTTGGTGTTTGACTGCTTTCTTGACCATGACAGAGCTAATGTTTTTTGTTTAGGCTATGGGGACTATCCATGCTATCCAGTCTGATGGAACTGTAGTCACGAGTGTTGAAGTACGTTCCTCGAAAACTTTGCAAGCTATGATGTTGGTGCAGTAATGAATGATAACGCATCATCATCTGCAACCTTCGTATTAGTACCTTTAATTTCTTTGGAGTTGTAATTTTGACTCCACTTGAACTTGTTCAGGCATTCAGAAGGCTGTATGAAGAAGTTGGACTTGGATGGGTTTATGCTGTCACCAAGTACAAACCTGTAAGCTTTCATATTCTTTTCACAAATGTAACGTGTCTCAGTAGAGAGCTACATATCCATAGTTTTGCTGACAAGCAAATATGGTATTACAGGTTGCAGTCGTAGCTAATGCAGTGTATGCGGTTTGGGCTAAGTACCGTATGCAAATTACAGGTAATGATTTACAGACTTGAAGTATTGTCTTACATTTTGGTGTATATTGCTCGATGTATAACTCATACACTCTTCAAATTTCATCAGTTTCATGACTAGATATCTACATACCCGAGAAAAATGATATACGTTATGGGAAATGCACGAAATAACTATGTAATTTCTTGATATTAGGTCGACCTTCGTTGGAAGATGTTCTGGAAGCAAGAATGCAAAAACAGGTAAGCTATAGTGCAACTGCAGCATATTCAGTTCACTCCCTTTTTTGGCCACCATGTTTACCTACCAAGAGATAGGGCTGTCAACGATACTTAACGAAACGGATATTGGTCATACCTTATCCGTTCCATTAATTTTTAACGGTTATCCGTTAATTATCCGACGGATAGTAAAAATTCATTCCTTATTTGTTCCGTTAATATTAACGGATAACGGATAATATCCTTTATTATCCGTTTCGTTAATATTTTTAAGTTATAAAACAAAAAATACTTCGTTGAAATTTGCAATCTTGCAATACCAAAAAAAATATTGTGATATAAGTAAAAATTTTAACAAACTAGTAGTAGTATTAGTAGACGTTTGTTCATACAAAATATAAACGGAAATGCAAAAAGTTTAGCTAGGCTTACGTGAAATTATATAAAAAAACACTACCATAACGGTAACCGATATTTAAAGGATCGGATACATGCTCTACCGTTACCGTTCCGTTAACATGCTATTATCCGTTAACTAGCGGTAACAGATATCCGTTCCAATAAGTTTCGGATAAACTCCTTTATTAACGGAGCGGTACCGAACGAATAGCGGATAATCGGATATCCATTGACACCCCTACAAGAGAGTCTGAACACATCTGGGTGACTACTAGTACTAGTATCTGTCACAAGCAAAACCTGTTTTGATGCTAACATGCTGTTTATTCACTTCATTTTCAGGGTGGGGAAGTATGCAAGGATGACAAAGCTTGTAAAATGTGAAATTTCATTAGCTATTTGCTACACTTGATACTTACTGTTTACCAGGATGGGAATGTATTTTTTGTATTCCAAATTTCCAATGCCATGAGGCAGTAGAAACTTCAGTTTTGCTGAAAAAGCGTAGATAAAATGGTCTTGTAATTAGTTTCCCTATACCAAGATTGTTGTATAACTTTACAAACCACAGTAAATAAATTAAATAAAGATACAAAATATTGAAGTTTGTATTTGTTTTTAGCTTTCGTATTCTTTATATCAAGGTCGACTTTTACGTTTTGAATTGCATAGCATTGTATTTCTTTTGACAACTGAGTCGAAGGAAAATGGTTGTAACAGTTGCTCTTACTAGTGTTCATCCTAATTGATTGACAAGGCTGCTTGCAGAACTGCATCCTGACAACTGCTACAGTACCAAGGTGTTGAACTATCTTGGAGATATGAGGGTGAGAAGACATTGTTGCTGAACTTTCCTTCTTTTTTTTTCCTTGAATAATAACAACATTTACTCAGATAAGGAAGATGATATGCAAGAAATCAATGTTCTGATAAAATTATGCTCCTCAATTTGCAAGAAAATTTCTGAATATGTTATGATTGAGATACCATGGCAAGCAGGTTTTCAGGTTAAGGGTCTTATTTAGGAGCTTAGAGTCAGATTCAAGTCCAAGTGGGATGGCTGAGGCTGAGGCTGAGGCTGATTCTTTGTGAAAAATCAGCAAGCGCTAACAGGACTTAAGCAACACAAGCAGACACATAATAGATGGGCAAAGGTTGGTTGGACAGGCAACAAGTTAAAAGATGGGCAAGCCCAGGCACAAGTGGATTGCTTTTGTCCACCAGAGCCAGTGGATTGAAATTTATTCATTATCTACAACAAAAGGGGAAAAAAAAAAAAAACTTATCCTGGGGAAGCATTGCGCTATCTACCAGCCATGCATTATTCCACATATATACAGAATAACTCATGAATGTACAATTTGGATCTCCAAAACAAACATGTGATGGATCTCTTCCAAAAACAGGCAGAACGAGACCTTTAATGTCTCAAGCCTAAATATCCACATTTCAAACCTACTACTAAACCTATTCTATTCTCCTACAACTTCACAACTGCACACAGAAATTCGAATTCGGGCAGCATCGCTTGTTTTCCATTTTGTTTTATTAACCGGAACTAGAAAGATATGAAACTTAAGAACCCTAGTTCATTCACCCGAGCATGAATGGCTTACCGTATCTGCTCATATCTCTTGCCTCAGTACCAATTTTCTTGGATGCCATGATTCTCCTTATTGAGGATCTCCATCTTAGCACACAACAAAGCATTGTCCATCTAGTCTTAGCTTTAATTGTAGCTGCAGTGGACTGAGATGAATTCATAGCAAGAAAGCCGCTGACAGCAGATTCCAAGTCCTGCGGTTTTAAAGGAGTCTCAGGATCAAAATACTGAAGGACGTCTCCACTGCTGAAGGATGGGGTCATGGGCTCCATGCCACATATAACGGAGTTGGCAATTTGGGTGTGCAAGCTTGAAGGATGCTCGAACGCAAGATCCATGCTGTCAAGTCCTTGCCAAGTGCAATTATCCGAATTTCTTGTACTTCCCATGGAGAACATAGACGAAACAAAATCTGAAGAGGATGTGCTTGGTTGGGTATCACCCGACTGAACTGATATTTGAGAATTAGGCACGTCACAGTTATAGGAACTCTCTACTGCAATAGAACTTGAAGGGAAAGAGATGTTAGGCAAGTCTGAAGAGCCACCAAAAACGCTGTTGTGGTCAAAAGATACTACTGCCTCCCAATTCTCGTACGCAATTTTAACCAGCATCTGTGCATTATCCTGCTCCAACATTTTACTGACAGAAGTTAGCAAAACAGTAAGAGGAAAAAAGATGAAATACCCCAGAAACTAAGCTCAAAACTCGTCAACATCCCAATTTACTGATCAAAAGCAAAAACAAAGATGATGAAAGACAGTGAGAGAGAGAGATGCCTTCTCTGTATCTGAAAGCTGGTTGATAGGAACAAACTGATGTTCCCTAAATAGCCCCAAAGCATGTCCGACAATATTGAAGACCACGCCTGTCCCTTGCTGTCCACTGGGTGCATAGTACACAAACATTCGGTTATCAACTGTGCATGTTTGAGCATGTTCAGCTGTGACTTCCCACATCTTAGCAGACATCCCTGTTCCCAGAATCTGAAAGCAGAAATTTGCAACTATGAATTCGATGAATTCTATATGTTCAAACAAGATTTGAAAGCAGAAACCAATAGGACCAATCTATGATAGACACACAATCCTTTAAAATGTGTCGCTTCCCTACTTAAGAACACCTTCCAAAATAGCTTGTATTAACATCAACCTTTAACAAATTAACGAGAAAGACTACCGAAAAACTTCTGAAATCAGTAGGACAAGCGCATAAATAATACGTATATAAGGAGCAGTAGAGTGGTACATTTCGAAGCTTTGGAGAATCTAAGCTGAGTAACGTCAAAAAATCCTTCACAGTTCTGATGTTTTCCTTGCTAAGCCGCTTATGAAAGGCGCCATCTTTTCCGATCTTTTCTAAACGCCAAACTTCGTCAGACAGAGATGGAGGATGGTGTTTCTTGTATACTGCAAACAGAAACCAAGTAAAGCATTAGCATTGTAGCAGCATAACATATTAGATGAAGAATTGATACAGGAATATACTTTCACTAAGCATAATATAATTGAAATACTGAACAAGCTCCTTTCCCACTGATCACCTGAACAGCCCCTAACTGATTGCTATTTTCGAAGCCCTGTCTTCGAATCGTTAAGCATCCATTCAATTAAACAGCTCATGATTCCCAACCATGAGCAATCTCGTCTGCAGCATATTTTATTTTCTTTATTATTAGTGAACGAGTATATAAATAGCTAAGGTACTCACATTCTCCACGGTGATCCTTGACCATGAATGCTTCAGATTTTGCTTCTTGTATTCTAACTCCGTCACAATTATCATCAACAACTCTGGCCCCTAATTTGAACTTACGGCTCCTAGTCCAGCTAGAATTATCAGTGAAAATTAAATCATTTACCACACCAACACCACCAATAAGACAAAAAAATGCATCACCATTAAGCAAAGGCCGCTTTCCTTCCCGTTCTTTCACAATATTATTCTGAAACTCCTCCAGTGTCCAGTTCTCTGCTTCATCACCTTCAAAATCTCCCTCCAAAACGACAACTTCCACCTTTGCCATGGACTCAGGGCCAGAGTTTACAATGTTCCCAGACAAAGCATCAACTAAAACTACTCCCAGAAGAGAATTATCCTCGCCTTCAATTCTAGCACCAGTGAAAACTGGAAGAGAAAGCTTTCTGTTAAACTTAAGTTGTAAGCTTCTCGACATAGACGGATTAATTTGTTTCTCACAATCTCTGAACATGTGAAAACATTCAATCGTAAGAACAGAGCGATGTTTCAGTAACTACACTATAAAGGGATGCT
>JAJJMA010090328.1:0-11492 GCA_023529015.1 Papaver nudicaule
TCTTCGGAATTGTTAGCTTGTGTTGCTGCTTTTCTTTTCAGTTACCTGAGCTTTTGCTCTCGGTCTAGAATTGCGGAAAAGTCTTCCCTCGGGATCGAGAAGCCTAGAAGTACCTCTTACGGGAAACTATTTTATGTTTACTAGTCTTCTTTGTATTGTACTTGTGTTCTGTTCTATCACGTCTATCAAACCTAACGATCTTGTTTATTCTAAGGTCTTTCTCTTCTGATATAAGGCCACTCAAGATCGTTGTGAATAGAACATACTCTTTATCTATTAACCTGGATTTGTCAGCAAGTCGCTTTCGGTTTATGTGCCTAAACTATAGATATTGAGTGGAATCAAGATCGATGTCATTGGATTTGTTCTTTGCAGGTACATCGTTCTTCACGGTGATATCATTACGTACTTGCTACAGCCATCTGCTTGATTCCAACTGGGACGACAAGGTTACTCTTTCGGGAGTTTAGGTTTTGAAACCTTGATCGATATCTCGAGGTGTTTATTGCCTAAGTAAACTTAATATCCTCGCTCTTGGTGTGAAAAGACTTCGGTGAAATATATGTTAGTTACCAAGGATATCATATAGCGATTTGACCTGCCGCTATTTTGTTGTTGTCCGTAAGGTTGTAATCGTCTGATTGGAGGTCGGGTAGCGATAGTCCTCGCGACGGGTTGTGAGGCAACTCTTGCGTAAGACAGTAACGGGCGTCTGTTTACGTAGGGGATTACATGTGCGTGACCATCTTGCTGTGGTTGGAGGTGTAGGAATACTGAAGGGAAATATTTGTGACTAATAGTCGTATTAGGGTCATATTGTTTGCACCCGCTAGTCCGAAGTCTGAGAGTAGGTGTGTTGGCGGCTTAATTCTTAAGAGTATTCAAAACTGGACTAGGTCCCAGGGTTTTTCTACGAGTTTGTAGTTTCCTCGTTAACAAAATCTTGTGTGTACTTTACTTTACTTCCGCATTATATTTGAGTCATCTTATATAATTAAAGTATCGTACTTGGTTGGTTGACATAGTCTTTCGGATTCTTGTATTGACTCCCTTGTGCGAATCAATCAGATCTGAAAGAGATCTTGTTCTTGAGTTTTTGATTTTAGGAACCGGTCAAGGTTTGACTTATAGGTGGACTAAAATAAAAGATTGGTGGTGTACTCGGTACCCTCGTCTTTTCAATTGGTATCAGAGCAGGCAAACACCTTAAGATCTAACAATCTGTGTTTGGCTCGATCCAACCTATAAGAAAAAACATGATTAAGAACACTGATTCATGTCTAGACAACTTGACACAAAATACAAAAAATTCATATTCTGGATCTGCACTTGTTGCAACCACTTCTTCACAAGAAAATTCTAGAGAGTCATCTTCTCGTGGTCATGTTATTACCTTAGGTAGTAACTCTTACTGCGGATCTGACTTATCTGACTCTGATGCCGAAAGAGAAGCTGATGCTGAATTAGCTAAACTTTTAAAACCCTTAAACATGATCAACTCAGAAAACAAGCAATTGAAATCTGAGTTGATTCATCTAAAGGAAAGCATCAGAATCAAAGATAAACTTATTGAAGAACTGAATAAGGAAAATGAATCTCTCTTCTCTTGCTTGAAATCCCTTCACATAGCTCAACTTTCACAGCTTCATTTTTACAACTCCTCGTAACACTTCTTGTAGGGTAAGCCATCTTGTTTATGACTTACTGGATGTATGAACGATATATATATCTTTCAAGAGGAGTGAGTTTTAGTTTATCTGAAAGACTTAAGCGAATCTTCCAGATTTTTGCGACGGACCGGTTCGGGAACCGCTTCGCAAACCTAAAGCTCCAGAAGTCTGTCGGACAGACTTTATCAGTCAGAAACAAAATTTTATGGAGTAATCTCAACTTGAAAATATGTTTATAGTATGACTTGAACAACCACCATACCAGGAACGAATTCCTGATATCAACTGCATGCCTCACACATACAAGTCTTAGTGTGAGGATGCATCCCCTAACTGCGATTAGGCAGTTAAAGTGTGAGTACTAGACTCACATGGGGTGTTGATTGTGGAGTGGTTGCTGGTGACTGATTCGGGCTGAGAGTTTTTCTTACCCTTGTCATTTCCTCTTAAACTTTCCACGTTTTTCAACGCTCCCTTGAATTGCTTCAGGGCTTTGTTCATTCTATCCATGTCGGCTTGAAGCTTATATACAGCTTTCCTGTTTCCCTTAAGAAGCCGACACCTTCCTTGGACATGTCCAGATTTGCCACAGTACTGACAATTCTTGGAAGGTTTTCCATCCTGAGATTTAGCTTTCTCAGGTACACCCTTGTGTGTTTCATTAGATGGAGGACTGGATCCATCCATTATGAAAGTATTGTTCTTGGTGTAAGTGTTACTATTGAACCCCAATCCATTGGTATTTCCAAAGGCTTTTTGACTAAATAACATTGCTGCTACTTTATCTGAGCTACCAGAGAGCCTTTGGAGATCATCTTTTAGGGTATCAATCTCTTTATCCTTCAAGGACAAAGTTGAGGAGAGATCATCACTTAATTTCTTAAGTTCTTGATCTTTCAGGAGAAGGGTTTTCTCTACCTTTTCAAGATCAGATTTTAGCTGATATTTTTCTTGAACAAGGTTCTCGCTCTTGTCGATCAACTGATGAATTAAAATGTTTTTCAAATCATCATGTTTAGATCGTTCATCTGAAGTCCCTGCCATTAAAGCAGTTTCTCCAAAATCTAATTCGAATTCATGCTGGTCAGGCCTATCATCGAATCGAGCGGAAAGAGCATTATCTCTTTTGAAGTAGTCCTTACTAGGGCAAACGTCTTTCATGTGTCCAAAGCCTCGACACTTGAAACATTGCACCTCATCTAGGTCATCCTCATCCCTGTCAGGATTAGGTTTCAAAGCTGGTAAGGGTCTTCTACCCCTGAATTGTCTGTCTCTTCTAGATCTGAGAAGATCTTTCAACTGCTGTGTAATCAGAGACAGCTCAGTGTCCACTTCTTCATCGTCAGGGTCTGTGCACTCATCAGCCCAAGACGATTTCTGTGGTGAGGAAGTGCACGAAGTGCCCACTGCCTCAAAAGCGATAGATTTGGGGTTATCTTTTCGCTCATGATCGAAGATCTTTAGCTTAGCTACAAGGTCACTTCTTGTTATGTCTAAGCCATGCATCTCCTGGATGGCATGCTTTTTGGATTCGTACCTTAAAGGTAGCGACCTCTGAATTTTACTCACAATGTCCCTTTCCGGAATAGTTTTACCATAAGTGTGACAGGCATTGACTATTTCAGACAATTTGTGATTAAAATCTTCAAAGGTATCATCCTCAAGCATTCGAAGGTTTTCCCAGTCGGACATGAGATTTTGAAGTCTAGCTTCTTTCTCTGTTGTATTACCTTCGAATACATTCCTTAATCTTTTCCAAGCCTCAAAAGAGGTTTCACATGTAGTTATGTGATGGAATAGATTAGGTGTAACTGCATGATTGCCTCTCGTTCATCTATGTAAAGAGTTTTTGTCACTAAAATTGACAAAGGGGGAGATTGTTAGAGCATGGCTCGGTCAACCTCACAAAGTGTTGGTATGCCAAGCTTAGTTGTCAACTTTAGTGATCAAAACTCGACCGCTAAACAACACACATTTAGGTGAAGTCATGTGAGAGAGTTAGCTTTAGGTTGTGGAAGATTTTGGTAGGATTTAGAATCACTGGTTGAAGAGTTGAAGAAAGACTGAAGATCAAACGAAGACATCCGGCTTCATCATTCAACAGGTTAGTGAATCAAAATAACGCGATTCCATTATCTTTTACACTTGTGCTACAAAAGACAAAAACATAATTCTCAGCTTGAGCTTTACGTTATGACTTGATCACTTGTGATCAGTGTGTCTTATGATAACTCCGTTTTACCACTTGAGGTATTAGTGTGTAGTTATGACGTTTCAATATTGCTTAGAGCTTTCTTTTCTTCTCCGTCTCTAAGTTAATATAAAGGTTTTTCCTAAAACCTTTTCGAGTTGGTATAGCAATGTGATGTTATCTCGGTAGTACTACGAGATTTGATCCATCACAGTATTTTGTCTCTTCTTACCTAGTCTGGCTCTGTCGGATTGATTGCATATATTTATATGAGCCAATGTAAGAGAGATCGTGACTCACACTTATGTTGTGTAGACTCGAAATACTGCTGTTTCTGAGATTCGAATATGACGTCGTGGTTTGGCTCTGAACTCTGAAGTTTTGAATCATTCATTTGATTTTGTATATGAACATCTTGTATGCCATATCTCTCTTCTGGATTCCGAAACCATATTTGTGTATCTCAACTTATGAAGTTTCAACGTTTGAACCTCAATGTAGGTTTTGATAAAACTTGACGTTCATTTCGAAACCATAATCTGGTTTTCGCATTCATAAGCTATTGGTCCGAAACGTAAACATTGTGACCAATGAGATATAACAGATTCAAAACTATGTTTGTGTGGCTGACAGTGACTTGAGAATCGAGGCCAATGTGCCTTGACCATGTGAGATCTAAAAGGTCGAAAATACTCTGGGGTGTCCTAAAGGTTTATGTGAACCGGGAAATATATGCATGTGCGTCGAGGCTAAAAAGATGTGATAGTGAAACGGTTCTCGACCACATGGACTCTCAAGTTCGACACCAAACATTTGTAGAGAATTTAATATGTGTTTCTTGTTTCGAAACCTTAAACAAGGTTTTGTTAAACATAATCTAGATTTCGAAACCAAGCTTTAGATTTCGCTATATGGAAACTTGATTTGGGAACCTTAAATAAGTTCTGGTCATATAATGAACTTTAGGTTCCGAAACCTTAATTTGGTTTTTGCTAAAACTAACGTACGTTTCGAAACCTGAATAAGGTTGACTCAGAATGCGTAACTTCGAAGTTCAAACTCTACATTTTGATTTGTGCTTCAACGAATTAATGAGTTTGATATTCTCGGTTTGAAGTTTGAATTCGTTCATCTTCAATGTACAACTAAGTGGGATTGAGTCATCATCTGGAAAATGGTTAGTCGCTCTAGTTAGTGGACACATGAAAAAAGGAGGGGTACCGAAATACTACCAACTTTTCGTTTTGGCTCGTGAGTCTTATGGTTTAAGTCTGGATGATCTCAAAAATCAATATCCAAACTTATAACTGGAGTTGTTTAACCTCGAAAAAGAGTACTTTGGAGTCAAATCTACAGTTAGGCAATAACGTACTACTTGGTGCTTTAATTATACAATCAGAGATATAATGCGGAAAGTAAAAGCACACAAGACACCAAAGATTTTTTTAACGAGGAAACTGCCTTGCAGAAAAACCTCGGGACCTCGTCCAGATTGAACACCGCCCAGTACAAACTGACTACAAACACTAGCCTACTATAAGACTTCGGTCTGGGATGTAGCAGAGATCAACTCAAGCCCTCCAAGCGAATTGGCTACTGTCGCCTTCCTTACGTCTCTAGATCCCCCACAGATCGTCACGCACTTGATTCCCCCAGCTGGCGTCCTTTACAGGCCTAGGAGTTGCTTTGACCGCTGTCAAAGGCTTGTGTCAGCAATACTGGCTTTGCAACCTAATTGTTGACGTATGGTGTAACTGTCCTCTATCAGTTTACCACACACAAGATGACTTCCTTCGGATTGTTAAATCCAGGTCATACGGAAATCTACTTCACAAATTGGGGCTGACACGCAAACCGAGTAAGCAATGCCCAACTTGTCTCTACCTCAGTTATACATGAAGAATCACTTAAGAAACTTGTATAACTGGAGCTAACTAGGTCTTACAACACCGAGTGCAGCAGTGCGTTGCTACCTTTCCAACCTTTACGTAACTTAACTAGTTCTTGAATAGCCGTCTAGCAGAAGAGACGAATTTTAGAATAGACAAGAACTAAGATAGATTACTGAGGTTACAGGTTAATCTGATCAACCACAAAGGGATCAATCTACCTGTGCTTCCCAACTCTCAAGAGAAGTCTTTTATAGTCATAGGGAGTTCCCAGAGGAGCTGCAACCTATAGAGGATGACTATACCACAACAAGCATTCACCGAAGTGAAAAGAGTTTACGCTACCTTCCCTAAGGACCTTCACGTATGCTTGATGCTTGCGGTATTTGTCCATAGACACCTCTATTTATAGCACTCAATAAGATAGGTTGCTTTGGAATAAAGCAATCAATTACTTGTCCCACAAGTTAGGGAAACCCTAAACTTGATAACCAAGTAATAGAGATTAATCTTAATTGGAATTCTTTTTATAATTATCTGCCAAGTGTTTTGTTAGCTCAAAAACACTTCAAGATAGAAATCCAACAGACCAGAGATAATCTTATCTTATTGACTCATTGAGGATCGTTAGATGGAACACAAAAGATATTATGTTATAACCAAGTCCATCTAAGAGATAAAGGAGTTTGAAATTTGACTCAGAGTGAAATTCTAAAAGAATATCCACTAAATCCGACACCAACAAAGTAACCGACATTCAGGTTCGCGTACTGGTTCGCAAAATGTTCAGCACTTCGAACTCAGAAGAAATCCGAGTTTCTAGTTTGCGAACCGGTTCGGGAACCGTCCGCCTGTCAGATTTCGTCAAATCTGGATTCCGCTGGAAGTACTGGGCTGAGCCAGAACTAGACGTGTGTTACGCCCTCAGCTGTGATCCATGGACTCTTTGCTCAAGAGTACTCCTTTAGATTCATCCATATCCAACTAACAGTTTGCAAGCAAACCATTGTAATGGACACATGGCACCGAATCTGTCTTATTCATTCTTGTACTCACAGTATTTGTGGGAACAAACACTGGTCATGACACAAGGCCACGTTACACAAGAATACGATCTCAATCGCTATTATCACTACTAAAGTAGTCGACTATATTTCGAAAGAATAGAGAAAGTAGAATAGAAGAATATCCATAAAGTCATAACTCCTACTAACCTTTTGTCGATGAAGAATAATTGATGTCTTCTTTGTCTTCATAGTCTTCGTCTTCAAGGTCTCTACTACTTTGTCTATATCCCAATTCTAAAATCTAAACTCTAGTAGGCTAAATCAAGAATTGAGTTTTGACACCTAAAACTGACAACTAGCTTGACATACCAACGCTAGTGGGTTTGACCGGACAATGCCCTAACAATCTCCCCCTTTGTCAAATTTAGTGAAAAACCAATTTACATGTGGATTCAAATAATATACAATGAAGTACTAACCAAATGTAGTTCTTGATTTCTTGAATTCTTCAACTTCTCCTTTGAGTCTTGATGTGTTCGTTAAACTCTTGTTGATGAATCCGTAGTCAGCAGTCACAACATATCCAGCTCAAACAACCATAAAGGTATGCTTAGGCTTACTTGGGTTAGTATGCTCATCCCACATGTTGTTTGTACGTAAGAGTAAGAATCTGAGCAAACTTTGAAGTTGGTGTATCAGAACTTCTAAAGTGATTCTACTCATTCTTGATACGAAGCTTGATCTCAGCTTTAATTACTCCCCCTTACTTGATACTTTGTGAAAAGCACAACAAGTAAGCACATGATGTTCTCCCCCTATGGTTATGCAACCACAAGATAAGAACCATATGTATTCTCCCCCTATTTGTTACAAAAATATGACAAAGTAGATGGAAACTAGGGTTTCATACACCTATAAGAACTGGTGAAGCCAAAAACACACATATCAAGTAAAAAGATGGTATACTTAGGCAATCTGAACAACTAGATTCCTGAGTTCTCATCTGTTGGAGAAATAAAGACACTTTCTCCCAATATTCCACATCCACGCTCCCCAAAAAGATATGTTATTAAGCGCAAGTTCAATAAAGAACTCTCCCCCGTGTGGTGTCATTCAATAAAGAACAACTGACAAAGACTAACATGGACAAGAACAATTGAATGTTATCCAGTTTTGCTTTGTTAATAATCTCTTTTTCTTAGCCACTTTTTTCGGAAAAAGAGTTATATGATTCTGAGTCTGAGAAAACCCTAAAAATCATACAATCAAAAGTTTCTTAATCGTGAGAAAAAGCATAACTTTTGTAAATATACACAACTTTACGTCACTACCGAAGCAATGGAAAAAGCTATGTTTTGCAATAAGATTGAGGTAGACAAATCAAGTATTGCAAACATCATTAATAACATCTAAAAAGAACTTTTATTAATGAAATAAAGTAGTACATGCTTGAAAAACTCTAAAAAGCATGAAAGGCAAACTACTAAACAGATTTAGTTTATATTCCTTAGGAAAAAGTAGGAACAAGTTCTCACACGGAATCAACTAATCTGATTGAGAGAACAGACTTATTACTTGAGTTAACCAAGATGCCAAGTCGTTCTTCGATGGTTCCAACTCTTTCAATTAGATCATGGAGGCTAGCATTC
The DNA here is from genome assembly GCA_023529015.1 of Papaver nudicaule. Taxonomy (NCBI): domain Eukaryota; kingdom Viridiplantae; phylum Streptophyta; class Magnoliopsida; order Ranunculales; family Papaveraceae; genus Papaver; species Papaver nudicaule. The sequence goes on from JAJJMA010090328.1 coordinate 8,407, forward strand.
ACATGAATTGTAAGAGTACCCATCTCACCAGCTAAGTTCTTGAGTTGTTCAAGTACTTCATCCACCTTTTATCAAGATGAATTTCCTTTTCTTCTGTACTTGCAAGATCCTGTACAGAAGAATGACTGACTTCATTATCAGATGATTCTATACGAATCTTCTTATTTGGAAAGACAATTGTCCAGGTTTCTTCCCTTTTTCCTCCAGAGTCTGTCATCTTTGATGTAATCTCTTTAACCTCAATTTCAGAGATTTAAAGGATTGGACAAAAGGTTTCTCATGAGATAAAATCTCTCCTTTAAGATAAACATCAAACAGAATTCTGGAGTCGCAGAAATTTCCCGACCGGTTCGGGAACCGAAAGTCAATCTGACAGAGTTTCTGTCTGACATCTCCTTTGCAGTCTCCTTAAATCCTTAGGCAGTGTCTCTGTTGTTATCAAGATTAACTTAACATTAGAACTGCTCTTAGGATTTTAGTGAGAGGAGGATACTGAAGACTTTGGTGACAAGGATATCAGCTTCTTCTTTTTTCTGCTATTTTTCAAGGTGTTATCAATGGAACTTGATTTTGCACCTCTACTTCTCGGTATACCTCTAACATAACATTAAGTCTGATAAGAGTTTTGATATGGGCTCTGACTAGCTCTTTGATTCACAGGATAGAAAGGACCAGTCTCCTTCTTCCCTTTCTCAACCCATACCTGCACCGGTCTTTTGAAAGAATTTCTTCCTTCAGGTTGTTGTTCAACCCCTTTTCCATGAGGTTTAACAGGATGACCTTTACCTGTTTTTCTCTCATGCTCACATTCTTTAAGACTGGATGAATGTGCTTTATGAGTATTTCTACCACATTTCTGTGGAGAGTTACTTCTTCCTGGCTTTAACTTCTTAGAATTATCAGACTTGGATTTTGTCTGAGAAGATTTCTTCTTTTCCAGGTTGGGTTTCTTGATCTTAAGACATTGTGTGTTAATGCCTTGGCTCAATTTCTTGAGTAGATCTGAATCCCATTTTTTATGTCTTTCCAACAATTGTACTCTATGAAGTGTCGAAGAAAGTTTTCTACTTAGTTCTTCCTTTTCTTGTTCAAGAATTCGACATTTTTCTTCAAGTAACTTGGTAACTAAATACCTTTTGTTTATCAGAGACGAAGAACTTGTTACAGAATCCTCATCATCAGGACTGGGTGGGGACCTTTTCTGATGTACAACAAAGAGAGTCATGTTTTTAGCATTCTCTTTTACGGGAGTTTGCTTTTGTGTAGCATCAAAAGCTTTGACCTTTCCACAATAGTCTTTATTTGGACATTCGGGAGACATGTGACCGAATCCAAGTCATTTGAAACATTGTGGTTCATTGTCATTATCCCAATCTTTGCCTTTTGTCTTGGGTAGGTTATTGTACCTCTTCCTACCCCTCAGAACTCTTCTCACCTGTTGAATGAATAATGATAACTCATTATCTTCATCATCTGTCTCGTGAGCTGAGTCTGTTTTCATGGCTTTCAGGCCTACTGTATTCTGTTGACCAGATTGTTTCTCATGGTCAAAGATTTTCAGTTTGGCAACAAGGTCACTTCTTGTTATATCTAAGCCATGCTTTTCTTGGATGGCATGTTTCTTGGATTCATACCTTGAGGGTAGTGACCTCAGAATTTTACTCACAATGTCCCTTTCCGGAATAGTTTTCCCATAGGTGTGACAGGCATTGACTATTTCACACAATTTGTGATTAAATTCCTCAAAGGTATCATTCTCAAGCATTCAAAGGTTTTCCCAGTCAGACATGAGGTTTTGAAGTCTAGCTTTTTTCTCTGCTGTATTACCTTCGAATACGTTCCTTAATCTTTTCCAAGCCTCAAAAGAGATTTCACATGTAGCTATGTGATGGAAGAGATCAGGTGTAACTGCATAAATGATAGCATTAAGCCCATCATAGTTTTGCTTAGCGGCGAGTGTTTCCACATCATCATAAACCGCTATGTCTTTAGGAACAGTTTTACCGTCAACTTCAACAGTCGGTGGTATATATTCCTTTACGACATAAACCCAAGTTTTGAAGTCTCGGGCTTGCAAAAACGAATTCATTGCAGTCTTCCACCATAGGTAATTTGTGCCATCGAACTTTGCTGGTACGTTACAAGCTCTTACGCTTTGACCCATTACTCACAAGCCTAGATAAACACAGACAGTTACGTCTTTAATGTGTTCACCCGCTCTGATACCAACTGAAAAAGGAGGGGTACCGAAATACTACCAACTTTTCGTTTTGGCTCGTGAGTCTTATGGTTTAAGTCTGGACGATCTCAAAAATCAATATCCAAACTTATAACTGGAGTTGTTAAACCTCGAAAAAGAGTACTTTGGAGTCAACTCTACAGTTAGGCAATAACGTACTACTTGGTGCTTTAATTATACAATCAGAGATATAATGCGGAAAGTAAAAGCACACAAGACACCAGAGATTTTTTTAACGAGGAAACTGCCTTGCAGAAAAACCTCGGGACCTCGTCCAGATTGAACACCGCCCAGTACAAACTGACTACAAACACTAGCCTACTATAAGACTTCGGTCTGGGATGTAGCAGAGACCAACTCAAGCCCTCCAAGCGAATTGGCTACTGTCGCCTTCCTTACGTCTCTAGATCCCCCACATATCGTCACGCATTTGATTCCCCCAGCTGACGTCCTTTACAGGCCTAGGAGTTGCTTTGACCGCTGTCAAAGGCTTGTGTCAGCAATACTGGCTTTGCAACCTAATTGTTGACGTATGGTGTAACTGTCCTCTATCAGTTTACCACACACAAGATGACTTCCTTCAGATTGTTAAATCCAGGTCATACGGAAATCTACTTCACAAATTGGGGCTGACACGCAAACCGAGTAAGCAATGCCCAACTTGTCTCTACCTCAGTTATACACGAAGAATCACTTAAGAAACTTGTATAACTGGAGCTAACTAGGTCTTACAACACCGAGTGCAGCCGTGCGTTACTACCTTTCCAACCTTTACGTAACTTAACTAGTTCTTGAATAGCCGTATAGCAGAAGAGACGGACTTTAGAATAGACAAGAACTAAGATAG
>JAJJMA010090372.1:0-13032 GCA_023529015.1 Papaver nudicaule
GCTACATCAATCCGCGTTCGTTTTTGGCAATCGTCGAAGTGCTGCGAAGATTACCAAAGGTATTGTTGAATGCTGGAGACATATGCCTTAGAACTGCAAACATCATTAAGTGCAGGGCATTAAACGTCTTAAGTATAGAGATCACTCGCCTCAATACAATCCTGTTTTAGTTTGTGTTATTCTCATTCTTCTTCTGCTCCTTTTTTCTGTATAAGTTGATCTTTACATATATTGTAAAGATTGTGTTTTACTCATCACATGGATTTGGAATCAGAAAGTTTGTGAAACTGGTTGATACGATTTGAGTCGTATTTGTGAATCGGTAACAAGATTTTCAACAAAAAAAATACTTCACTTGATTTCGGCTTAAAGAATGACTCGATCGTTTTACTTTTAACTCTTTGTTTCTTAGACGGTGGACGAAGATGGTCGAGTGACATAACTGCAATCTGCATGAATATAACCAAGTTTGTACTAAATCAATGATCAACTAATATTAACTTGTGAAACTTAACTGGTAATCAACTACAATGCCATATTTTAGCACCCCACTGCTAAAAGCCTCCAATAAAGTCTTGAAAAACTACAATAAAGCCCGCCTTCACAAAGATAACCCTAAAATACTAAAAATGGATTCAGATTATGTGTCTTTTTCTAACTGATGCTCATCATTATGCTAGTAGTCAGCAGATCAAATCATCACATACAATGGATGCATAACAACTAGTAGAAGAGAAATTGAAACCAAAGGAAAATATTTAGTAGGAAAAAAAATGAGAACTTGCCCAACTTGCAAGTTCTCAAGGACGGAAAAATATACGAAACTAAAAGCTGTCCTACATATAAGTGGTGGGTCAAATAACAATAGAGAAGTCGCCCCATATCAATACAAAAACCATGAGAGACCCTTGTTTAAGTTACCACCTGAATTATGATTAGCAAGAGTGCGAGAGCCAAGACGTCGAATTCATTAAAACAGGTACGAGAACTTAAAGTCCATGCTGTACTTGTTTACTAATATAAAATAATCTTCTAGCCCAGGTACCCAAGCAAGAATTGCCTCATGAAACCATAGCAGAATGTAAACAATTCTACATCAAGTAATAGCAGAATGTAAACAAGGAAAAACATAGGTTTGTATTTAAACGACTGTAGCGAAAGGAAGAAAGTGATGTTCATCAGAATGTAAAATCCTACATCAACTAATCAAACTACAAAACCCCCAATTTTTTTCAACATACAAACCCTGGAAACTATAAAAAAAGGAATATCATCAAAATTCATAATTCAATGAAATAAAATCATAATACACAAACCCTTGAACTAGAATAGATTGACAATATACACAAACCCATAGATAAAAATCATAATTTCCGAAATTCCAATCTCAACTATACAAACAAACCCTAACCTAATTACAAAGATATCACTCACAGATTCATAACTCTACGTGAATTAAGTTACTAAAAGGCTTTTAGTCAATTTCCTCAAACATCTCAATCATTTTATGATGAAAAAACAGGAGGTTTACCCCCACTTGCCTTTTAAGGTAACAAAAGTGTATATATTTCAATTTCATTCTCAAATTAGTAAAAAATGTTAGTTTTGTGAAATTATCTTTCCCTAAACTAACCGAGAATTAATGTTAGGTATTGTTGTTCTTATATAGGCTTTAGAGATTCAGATAAATAACTAAGTACAATGTTCGACAAAATATTCACTAAAGTTGACAATGATAGCAATGCATCTCAAATGAAGTATTGGTTATTCATATAGTCAGTGTGTGCCAAAACACACTTGAACTATGAATAGTGTTTCTTTGCGTGATTTGAATGTGAAATATAATTTGAAGATACTATAGTATACCCGTGGCCGTGAATTTCTTTATCACAAACTTTGAAAACATGGAAATTGATTTAGCTGTATCTGAGTTGATTGCAACCAATACATATTTGTTCAAATGTGCTGAAGCATATGGTACTTGTACACATGCCACCATCTAGCTAGCTATTGGAAAGAGTAGAACCTTCTTTTTTTCATCTGTAAAGAGTTTGATGCCAACGAATTTTGAACTCAGGTTAAAGGTATCATCACCCAGCAGGTACAATTTGTAGTTTCCATTTTACAAGATAAAGAACAAAATCTTTTGTACGCCGTAGCCATTCGGAAAGTGGCTCTTAACAAAATCTTCAATTTACAATTATACAATTTACAAACTATTTCCACCACGATTCAAGTCATTCAACGATCAGTGTGTCGTTTAGCTACTAGAAGTGGTCATTTTGATTCAATATGTTGGACTACTAGAAATGTCATCGTAGACTGTTTAGCTCTCTTAAACTCCTTTTATAGCTGGAAATGTACGTATGTGCAAAGAGATTCGAACCATGTAGCAGACTCATTAGCTAAACATGGGTAACAAGTGTGTCGCAAACGGAAGATGGCTTACCGGTTGGGTTGGGCCAGAATATAAACTCCGCTGCCCGTAATTTAACCTGGCTATTTTAGGGGCGAGCCCTTTTTTTAATAGGGCGAGCACTACTTCAAATATCCTATCCCAGTTTATAAGGGGTGGCTAATTACAATTAATCTATCCTAATCAGTTACAAATTATAATTACCACTAATTATCTACCCACTAATTCTCCCTCTCAATTTTCAGTTACAAAAAATCACTCCCAGTCCCCCTACTCCTCCATTAACTTCCCACACTTTCTTCATAACTTCTCAAAATTTTTTTTTTTTTTTTTTTCACCAAACCCGATTCTCTCAAAATCCTTCATTCTTTCGAATTCTTACTTACCACTCTCAAATTCTTTCGAATTAAATTCATGGCAAAGAAGGAGATGATTCAACAATTACTTACAAGAGGAGGAAAGAAAAGAAAAATCAAATAACAACCGTGACGAAGAGGAAGAACAACCGGAGGAAGATTCTTTGGCGGAAGTGCAGAGGTAAGTTACTCCAATCACCTTTGCAATTGTTTTGGATGTAGTTTTAATCAATTTGATAGGTTAGAAACCGTCAATTGAATTTACAGCATGAAAAATCGTCAAGCTATGAAAGAATAGCACGACGATTTTACAGTTTCAGAAAAAAAATTAAGAACAATCGTCTTGCAGTTGAACAAAAGCTTGACGATTTACACAGTTTCAGATATAGTTTCCTAGTGTTGCATGCACAGAATCGTCATACAATAATATATTTCCTTGACGAGTTTCCCTAAATCGTCTGAATATTGCCCCACGGAAAAAAATTTAAGAACAATCGTCGAGATTTTCCATAATTCCTTGACGAGTTAGTTACTTTCAGATTAAATTTCCTATTTTTGCATGCCTTGAATCGTCATGCAACTATACATTAACTTGACGAGTTTCTTGAAATCGTCTCAATAGTGTCCCAAAGCATGACGAGTTTGGACATAAAAAAATTTGGTTCTGTCCAGTTTTATGAGTAAATCGTAATGCTTTACCTTGATGATTTAGAGTGGGGCTTAATGAACTCGTCGTGCATTTGTAAAATTCCTTGACGATTTAGGTTGTTCTGATGAGAATCGTCGTATATTCTTTTGTTTCCATGACGATTTACTGTGTCATTTTACTTGTTAATTGATTTGTTCTGTGTATGTATTAAGGTTGGAGAAAATCAAAATGGGAAAAGACCCGAGGGTTCCAAACCAAGTCTTCGTTCTACCAGACAACGACCCGTGATAATCCGTGAGCCAAACCCTGATGCAGTTCCTACTCCTATGGAGTTCGATGATGATGGCAATGTTCCGAGGGCTGAAGATGATATTCCTCTCGACGTGCTCCAACTGCAGTATGATGAATACGGAGTTGATGGGGTACAACCTAATGACGTACCCCAAGGTGATGAGGATGATAAGGATATTCCTAATGATGATGAGGATATTCTTAATGATGATGATGAGGTCCAAGGTGAAGACCAACCCCAAGGTGAAGCCCAACCACAACGCAAAAAGAAAGCTAAACCGAAGGAATCACACATTCCCGATGAGATTCTGATGCTACCAAAAGAACACGGACCTTACGGGGTACCAACTGATGGGGGAGAGGTTCTTTTCGGATACAAAACCTCTTGGGCTCAAACAGTCTACGCTACCATTGTAATATACCCGTCCCTTGCTTATAATTTAAGATACGTTTAGCTAATACGTTGATTGTTAGTAATAAATTTCTATCTCATAGGATCATTCGAATGCCACTAGACTATTGAGGCACCAAACGGGTTACCACAATATGTCCAACTGGCCGCTTGAAGATGAATGTGAAAGGTTCATAGAGATTGTTGACAACTCCGCTCTGAGGCCAATCGTGGATAACTCTGTTATCAACTATGACAGCGAGACAATATCAGCATTCTGTGAGAGGTATTATGCGGAGACCGACACCATGCACTTTGGGTTCGGGGAGATGGGGCTCACTCCTGAAGATGCTCATCATACTTTCAAGGTCAAAATTGATGGCAAGTCAACCAGTGAAGGCTACGAAAGGCAACTCACTTTTAAAAGACTTCGTGAATTGTGCGAAGAGTTGTTTGGGTGGGGTGAGGAGGAGGCGGACTCATGGTTTATGCTTGACAACGATGGCAAACCGAAGAGGGAGTTCAATCTGGTAAGGTTGAGAGAGGAGTATTCTGGGACCAAGAAAAAAACATGAGGGTACTCCAATGGCAGATCATGAAGTAAGGGCTGCTGCTGCAACTTATCTCTTATATGTCCTCGTTGTTTGTGTATTCCCTTTGTCTGCCGGTAACAGGGTAAACGCCAATTACCTCCAGCTATTATGTCCCTTGGATAAGGTGAACCAGTACTCGTGGGGAACATCCATGTTGTCACGCGTGAACACGGCGCTGAGAAAAGTATCCTGGCATAAAACTGCTCAATTCAATTGCAACACGTCTCTGCTGCAGGTAATATATGGTTTTTTGGTGGTTTAAATTCGTACATATTCCGTAATATATATGGACTGTTGTTTATGTGTAGTTGATGTTCTTCATAGGTGTGGATATATGAACACTTTCCGAAACTGATGGCAGCAAATGATAGGTGGACTGATCTGGCAAAGAAAGGCCAATGGCAACCAGATCAACCAAGATGCCAGCGGTACATGTTCACGGGGGATCAGCTGAAGGGAAAGAAGAATTTGTACCTTTTCGTTCGCCAAAGATTGGACAACATGGAGGCACATGAGGTAGTTTTTGACCCTTACATGGACCATAGGAATGAGGGAAAAATGGCACCAAGAGAACCAATTTGTATGTACAATGGTCCTTTATGGCCTTAGGCATAGAATGTACGACCCAAGCCGAATGATGAGGCAAGTCGGGTATATTCAAGATCGTCCATTTGACAAAAAAGGTGATGGGAAATTCAAAGTGGATCGTGATGAATCAGGTGCTGACATTGGACGTATCGTCGTAAAATACAAACCAGAGCCCTCTTACGAACATTGAAATGCATGGATGGGTACTTTGATAGACGGATATCTTTTATGGGATCCGGTGGTGCTTGGACATGAGAGCACAAAGAATACATGCATTGGTACCTTGCATTCACGCTTGCCAAAGTGATACGTGGGGAAGGGGAAGTCAGACTCCCTCGTGTCCGTGGTGGACATGGGCGTAATACCCTCTATGATGATTCTTCGTTGTACAAGTTATGCGTAAGTATATATTTTGCAATTGAGTTGTTTAAGATTCACACTTAGATTACTCAAACATCTAACTCTTGTATTTTTTTTTTAATGATAATAGAAGAAGCGGTTGAAAGATGTCCTCAACTGGTTGTGTTTCAGATCGGATAAAGGAAACGGGTTGACCAAAGCTGAACTGAACCAACATAATCAACACGTTAGGCACATTCATATGCCTGAGGCAGAGCACATGTTCGAGGAATTACGACGCAACACGAAGAGTCGTCATATTGAAACCAGTGCCACTCAAGAGACTCAAGAGACATGAGAAGCTTCTAGACGAGGTCGTGGTCGGGGTCGTGGTCGTGGGCGTGGCCGTGGGCGTGGTGAAGGTAAAGGTGAAGCCGATGGGGGCAACAATGATATGATTTAGTTTTTTCGTTTCGCACTTTCGTTTTAGTAGGTGAAAGAATATTATGTCGGTTTGGTGTGTTTGATACATTTTTCGTTTCCTAGGTTGACAATGGTTTGTTTTTTTTAACGGTTTGTTGCTGACAATGGTAAATCGTACTTTGTTTGATTCATTTGTGTTAGTTTACATGTCTAAATTGTTTGGAAACTCAAAGCAAAAATCAGAAATTCGTCATGGTTTATGTTCAAACCACGACGATTCCGACAACCTGTTTAACAGTTGTTAATACACCTAAACTCGTCATGGTCAGGATGTAAATCACGACGATTTGAGCATAATAAAACTTAGTCGTCATGTAAGTTAAGAAAAATCCATTACGATTTACTTGTTTTTTCGGGAGAAGGGTGATTTTTGTCAAAACCAAATCGTCAAGATTTTATAACATAGTATGACGAGTTAACTTGTTTTTATGGAGAGGGGTGATTTTTCTCAAAGCCAAATCGTCAAGATTTTATCACATAGTGTGACGAGTTAACTTGTTTTCTTGGCAGAGGGGTGATTCTTCTCAAAGCTAAATCGTCAAGATGTTATTACATAGTGTGACGATTTAGCAAGCAGTATTTTCGGGCATTTTGGATCCACTTCTTAAATCGTCATGGCACTTCAAAAAACTTGACGATTGTTCATCTCTACACGCTGGGTCGTCATAGACCATCTTATTATCTTGACGAGTTTGCTAGAATCGTCATAACTATATGTCATTGTGTGACGATTCTGGGTACGAAGCAATTGGGTTGAGTTGATTTTCGACGAATTTAACATTGAAGTGAGTTTTCCCATAACTGTTTTGAGCTTTGAGGATCATGTTTGAACATTTTCGAAAACACATCCACAAATGGTGGCGGTGGTGGGGGGTGGAATTGGAGGCGGCGGTGGTGGTGGAATGTAGACGGTGGTGGTGATAATGGAGGTGGTGGTGGTGATAATGGCTAACTATCTGATTTTAAGTTGTTTTGCTAATTAATAATCTAATATTTTTGATAATCAATAATTTATTTGCTAATTCCAATTACAATCTCTAATCCTAATTATGGTGTATAAGGGGTTTTTGAGATAACTTCATTGTAACCCTATTTTGGATTAGTGCTCGCCCCTATTAAATTAAAGGGCTCGCCCCTAAAATAGCCAGGTAATTTACACCGTCACCACGTTAAAGTAACTGGGGATTTCTCTAGGGTTTCTCGTTAAGAACTGAAGAAATGAAAAATCAAAGGGTGTGTTACTCATCATCTCCTTCTATGTCACGTACATGTTCATCACTAGCGGATGATATCTTGATTGAGATCTTCACTCATCTTCCTCTAACTTCAATCTACAGATTCAAATCAATCTCAAAGGTATGGTTATCTAATCTCTCAAACCCTAATTTCATTAAGAAATGGTTCCAAATCAACAACAAGTCTCTTCCATGGATTCACTATCATACAGTTACTGATTTACATGCTCGAAAACTTATTGGTTTTAGAAATGCATATCGTGATTTACATTCAGAGATTATGTCAACAAATGAGCATTTGTTCTCTTTTAAGTTTCTCACGAATCAGAAACCATTTCAAGGAGCAGAAGTTTACTTGTTAGGCTCTAGTAATGGTTTGGTACTTTTTTATTCATTACACTCCAATGTTTCATATAGTCAGGGGAGGAGGTATCATGTTTGTAATCCACTCACTCAAAAATGGGTTTCACTTCCTTCACCTCCGAGTTCTCGTCGGTTGTATGTTGGTGGTATCTTCTGTGAGTTTACATCATCCTTCGCATGTTGTTATAAGGTTGTACGTATCCCACGAGTTCTTCCGCCTTCAAAGAAATTCAATGTTGATGTTTTTTCTTCTGATTCCGGTGTATGGGAAAGTTTTGAAGTTTTGTGTGATGAAAATGTTGAGTGGGGGCGATATAAATCTAACAATGTTGTCATCCTCAATGGCGTTTTGTTTTGGACTGTAAAAGGGGAAAGAGTGGTAGTTTACAATCCCAGTCAGAACAACGGAATGGATGGACATCAATGTAGTTTGATTAATTTGCCAAAAGAGGAGTTTAATCATGGTAAGTGCATTATGTAGCGTATGGGGAAGTCAGAAGGTCGGATCTGTTATACTAACATCAGACGCAAAGGAAAGGAAACGACTATGAGTGTCAACTGGCAAATATTGCACAAGGATATTTCAATAGACAATATCTTAGCCGAGGTGCCTTCTACGAAAGGTGAAGTTGAAACGATCCAAGTTTTAGGATTCAGTCCAGTAGACCGTAATGTTGTTTTCCTCTATCGGAATCACAGGGCTTGGGGGTTGAACATCCGAACCCGAAACTTTGAAGAGCTCTGCTTGTATGACAGACAAGTATATGATGCAGATAGGATGATCCTGAATCTCAGACATGGATATATTAATGGACCTGGGATATTCAGGCCGTTTGTGCTAAAGCCATTGCCAACAGTACTTCCAGCGCCCTCTTGGATAGGTAATTAAAAGCGATCCTTGCATTTCAAACTGAGCAAGTCATTTGTCTCTTTTTAGCATTTTCCAATCTCTATTCCTTGATTTACTGAAGTTTCTCTTGAATCCAAGTATACCGAGATGATATTTTGTTCATTTTGCTTATTGTTCTTAATATGGTGTGGTTTGGGAAGGAACTCTCTGCCTTTTTTAACACCAAATGTTGCAGTCTGTTCCTTCCAGTGTTACAGCTAATTTTTGTATTTGATGTCTTCATGTTTGTTAACTTTGGCAGTACATACTGTACCTCTACTTCCTCATTTGTGATCACCTTGGCATTTAGCTTCTTAAAGACGTCTCTGCTGCTTCCATGTTATATTGAATGTGGTTCATGTATCATCCTCTATTGGATTTGAATCTTACCAGAAACCTTGTTAACCTTGGTAAACTTTGCAGATGACAAGAGTTTTTGTATCATCATACTAGGTACGTTATATACAAGAGATGGTTTAGAATTTGAACAACTGGACCTTTAAATTTTGCCAACAACCATCACCATTCCATTAGATTGGGAGACTAAATCTGGATGTGCCTTGCAAAACGGTGCATTGAGGCCCATGATGTAGGTGGAGCCAAAACGGTGTACTTGCTCCTCTGAATGAATCATGTATTACACTCTAGTTGAAAACAAAGAGAGATTTGTTCTTGCATCAGGCTTTGCACATGCGCATTCACACATTATCCAGCTGCCTATTTAAAAAGTCTAACAGAACTAAATCACCAAGCAGACAGTGATGCGTATATAAAATGACAAACTAAACTAACCCGTGTTAAGAAAAAAGATCTAGATTTAGAGGAACACAAACTTGCCGACTTCGGCATGCATCATCCCTCTGTTGGCTGTTCGGACCTCTGACAAGTAATGAAATTCAATAGTACAGGAGATTCTCTCCCATTAAGTAATTAATGACAAGTGGTTTAAACAATATGCAATAAAGAACCCTCTTCTCTATTTGATAGTCTAGCTTGAGCTCGCTCCATCCTTAAATATGTGATAATGCTTGGCCTCATTGCAGAATAATTATCGTTGACAAAACAATTATACTGAATGAATCTTTTCTTTTAGTCCGACAATTTGATTAAGAAATTAATAAAAAAGATAGAAAATCTTTAACAGGTTTAAATTTTGTAAAGAATGAAATATTCAGCTAATGGAGCACTAGCATTCATAAATCTCAATTTCCTCGAGCATCTCAATTTGTTTTCAAAATAAACACAATTCTATTTATTTTGGTTAAATTTTCTTTTGAGCAGGTGGTATTGTACATAAAATGAACAAGATATATTTAGGTAAAGATAGGAGTGAGTGGATCGACATGATTGGCAAAATTTTCATTGAATAGCATGTCGAAGGAAGTTCTGATGATACATATAGTTTGTGTGTCCCCAACATATTAATGAAATTGGGAGGCCAAACAACTCTACCCAGATCATCAATAACTCGGAGTACAAGAAACCCATTTCTAACACAGGTTGCACTCCTAATTCAATGTAGCATCACAAACATATGAAATATCATAATGGGCAAAAACTGTATTGACTTCTACAATCAAAAGATATTTGTTCTTACAGTAGTCTTAAACATATGCACCCATCCAAACCAAATTAATTTTTAAAAGGACTGGCCGAAGCATATCAGTTCTTACAGTAGGCTTTAGACAGTGATGTGTGTATATAAAATGACAAACCAAAATAACCTGTACGTATAGCATTTGAAACCCCCAACAGAGAACTGTGCACCTTCGACAATTTTCTATCTTCCAAAAGAGTTTTTCAGATAAAGACAGCTCTAGTACTTCAGATGGCATTGTTAGCTAGCTAGTAAAGATGAAACAAGATTTTGAAATGGAGAAGTCTTAACTATGAATTGTTGCTGCAACTATGAATGTAAGATGAGGGTACTTATAGAGCAAGCTATTTGTCATAGAAGTATCGGTAAGTCTAAGAGTAGACACTAGACAGCTAGCTAGGGTCTTGAGAGAGTAAAGAGACTCGTAATTAAGTTCCCTACAGAGTGATGGGTTTTGCAAAATGGAGGCAGGTAATCGAGTGCATCACTGCCAAAGTTATCAAGGACAAGGATACACATGTGACATGCCATTATTTAGCTTCTATAATGCCAATATTTGACACCCTTTTTAAAGAAAAATTGACTACTAAGAGATCATTTATGTCAATTGACTTGGATTAGACCTCCCACTCATATTTTGATTCTTCCAATGGAAGATATGATCAAACGCATATTTTGATTCAATTATAATTGAAATTTCTTGAATTGGAAATTATAGTTTGCACGATCCTTGAAATGTGTATGGTTGCTAGTGGGTACCATTTTGTTAGGGAGTATCACAAAATCAATATAAGATATACAAATCTGGTACATCTCTGAGCAAATTAGTTGCCTGCATTAGCAATATTAGAAATGTAGTGGTATGCTAGCTTCAAACAAGAATCACAAACAAATTTGGCATCCATACAAGAAGTATGACCATTTTTTTTCTTTGAAACCTCGGAATGGGCTAGAGCTACATTGCATTCTAGTTGCCAACTAAAACGTATTACATCTAGACCTGGCAATTATGGACCTGACCCGCGGGTTAGCCCGAACCCGACCTGAAAAAAACCCAACCCAACCCAACCCGACATAGTACCGAGTCGGGTTCGAGTTTAGAAAATGCCAGCCCGAGAGGATTATCGCCCAACCCGAACCCGACCTGTCAACCCGCAGGTTGACCCGTAACCCGTGCATGCCCTAACACGTGTCCCAACTCTGCCGCTGCATGCCTGCATGTGTCCCAGCTCTCCCCCACGCGTCCCACTCCCACCTGCACAAAACCAAGAAAAAATAAAACTAAACCTAAATCTTATCAGTTTCTCCTCCCTGCTCGGCTCTCCTCCCTCTCAGTTTCTCTCTTTCTCAGAATCTCTCATTTCTCTCGGCTTCTTCCTCCTCTTGGTGTCTGTTTCAGACATGGCTGTTGCAGCAAAATAGTAACCCATTAGGAATTCAAAAATCAAATGAGAGAAGAAAAAAAAACAACTTTGACCGCGGACATACCCAGACCCAGTGCAAATAAAAACCCGAAGATGAAGAGAAAGATTACATACCCAGTAAGCAAAAAGATAATGAATTCTTCTCTTCCCTGTATGAATTAGTTTTGAACTTTTGATTATCAAAAAATTCTCTGTAGCCTGTACAGGTAAGGGGATTAGTTTTTAGCCCTCAATAATTTTTTCAAAATTCTTTAACATGATTCTAGGTATTACTTTAACCTAGATACGATTGATTTTGCTCAACGTAACTAAAGCTCACCCAAAGTATCTTTTGGAATGAAAAATTGGGTCTCTGGGCATGCTTAAATCAGAGTATTTGAAATTAGATTTGAGTTTGAATCATAGAAATTAAACTCACCTGGATGTGTTTTCCCCTTGTGAATTGATTGTAATTGCTGAACTTGGATAGAGATCAAAGTCAAACCAGTACCCAACAACTTCATTGGTTCTGGTCGAAGGAGTTAATACTAAGGAAGATGTTTCTTACTATGCTGGTAAGAGGATGGCTTACATTTACAAGGCTAAAGCCTAAAGTGAAGAAAGATGGATCTCATTACAGATGTATTTGGGGAAAAGTTATTAGACCTCTTGGAAACAGTGGTGTTGTTAGAGCTCAGTTTAAGTCTAACCTCCTACCTCCCCCCAGAGCCATGGTAATTACTTTATACCAGTAATCCCTTTACTGTAATTTGTATGTTCTTTTGTATTTGTGAATTTTTATGATGTTTGATTTTTTCGCTGAAGTCTTGTGTTTCGGTTTAATTGTGCAGGGAGCTAAAGTGAGGGTTTTCATGTTATGTACCCCCTGTGTGAATCCTTATGATAAATTAAACCACTTCCCCTGAACTTGTAATTCCTGAACCGAATATGTTTCCACTTGTGTGAATCGATTGTAATTGATGCATTGAAATCAGCTCTCTATTTTTTTCTATTGTAAATCTCAACAGTTTAACCTCCAATTTGGCATAAATGTAAAATAATCGGGTAAACCCGACAACCCGCGGGTAAACCCGTTATCGGGTTCGGGTTGGTAAAATGGCAACCCGTGAGGATTTCAACCCGACGGGGTTTTAACCCGTTGTGACCTGTAACCCGTCGGGTTCGACCTGAACCCGGACCGACCCGACCCATTGCCAGGTCTTATTACATCAAGGTATACGCATGAGGCTGTAGAGGAATCGATTCTATTTCTGAACTGATAGGCTCATTACTCAAAAGAGAAGTAAAATGATACCTACAGTCTAATACACTTGTACAACTTGGTTTTTATTCAAAACTAAATTAGGAAATATATGAAATTTAATCGTACAGGTACAAGAAAAACTCTGTTCTTCTATTGACACTGGCTTACATTGTTG
>JAJJMA010090378.1:0-17196 GCA_023529015.1 Papaver nudicaule
GAAGGGTAAAGGTTTTTAAATGTTGCTTGCCTTAAAGAGGGGGAGATTGCAAATAGAACCTACAACTCTTACAGGCACAATGCCTGCCGACTTCCTTGTTTATTTTCCGGCTTTCCGACCATTTCCTTGGCATTGAAGTTTTCATATTCCCATTCCCACAGCATTTGCGTGTCTAAAACATCCAAAAACCGGCTGGAAGTTTTCTGCGAGTTGATTTGGTCAAAATCCCACTTCCTACGATCCAAAGTGGGAAACAAAGAAAAGACCAAAACACTAGCATTTTACAAAAATGACCTTACTGGCCATGACACTCGTTACTGGTTAACCAAACATAAAGGGTACCCCTTTAGTCTTATCTCCTTTTGACAGAATCCTCTGTCACTATTTTCTTTATAAGTATCTTGCATGAATCTTTGTATGAAACCGATATATTCTTCTCTGCTGCTTTCATTTTCACATAGAAAATAAACATGATTTGTTCAGTTCTTATGTGGAGTTTCTCAATACTTTCTCTGTCTTTATACTCATCAATTCAACTTCTTAGACTTAGTACAATCATTTGTAAATATACACCTTCATTATCATCATGGAGAATTTTGCTAACAAGGGTTTTCGTTCATCCAAAGGGAATTGCATTATTAGCTTGCAATGATCAAACTGATTTGGTTGAAAAGAAGCAGGAGACTTCTTTAAGGCTTAATGAGAAACACCCAGGGTTTATTAGTAATGGTGTTGAAAATTTGATATTGCAAAAAACGTTCAACACTGAAGAAGAAGAAGAAGAAGAATCAATGAAGATGATCAGTAAATCGATGGTGCGGAAAAAGAAAGCACTAAGATTGGTTATACCTGAAACAAGTTTGCGTGAAATGCGTAAAGAAGAATACCAGAAAGAATATGAGATTCAAGGAAGAGATTATTGTTTAGCAAGTAGAAGGGGTAAAAGAGAAATCATGGAAGATGGTTATGGAGTTATTAATGATATAATGGAAGACTCTAAACAGGTAATTCAGAACGTTTACGTCATTATGTATCCTTTTCTTTTTCTATGTATTTCATGGAAGTCGTATACGTAAATGTATAGAATAGTTCATGAAATCTCTTCGATTGATTTGGTTTTGGCAAAGTCGTGCTTGTGAATATTCAATCTCTGAAATGAATGTGACTGCGTCTAATATATAGCGCATATTAGAGTAAAATAATTTTGGATATTGACCAAGTATTTGTGCTTAACCGTGAATAATGATAATTTGGATTTCATTAGGCGTTTTTTGGTGTATTTGATGGACATGGAGGTCGTGCAGCAATGGAATATGTTGTAGAAAACTTGGGAAAGAATATTGTTTCTGCTCTTGGAGAAATTGTCCAAAATGGAGAAGATGGTCGACTAGAGAAAGCGATCAAAGAAGGTTACTCATTAACTGACAAGGATTTTCTTCGTCAGGTATGCAAGAATTTTCGGTTTCTTTGTCTAAAGTTTCCGTTTGAAAGGAAAGATAGTTCCATTTTTGGTTAGAGTGGCATGTGTTCACAGTTTGATGTAAGCAATTCGTCTCATTTGTTAACTTTCAATAATAGGATGTGAGCAGTGGAGCATGCGCAACTACTGTGTTAATGAAGAATGGAGAATTATATGCAGCAAATGCTGGTGACTGTAGAGTAGTTTTGAGTAGAAATGGAGTAGCCTATGCCTTAACAAGTGATCACACTGTCAATAGAGAAGATGAACGTTTTCGAATCGAAAATTCTGTAAGTTTTTGTCATTCACATTTTAGATTTTTCTATTGTACGTACACATTATACACGACTCACGTTCACTTACATATCTGACGCGAAATATATCATTTCAGGGAGGTAATTTGAGTTATCGAAACGGAGCATGGAGAGTTCAAGGGTCACTTGCTGTTACAAGAGCAATCGGAGATGTGCATTTGAAGGAATGGGTCATTTCCGAGCCAGAGATTGAGAGAATTAAGTTAACAACGGATTGCGAATTCCTAATTATTGCCTCGGATGGATTGTGGGAGAAGGTAAATTAGAAACACAGAAGCCTTTACATTTGAATTTTCAGTCATCTGTTGCAACAAAGGTGGGCGGTGACACATATATGTTGACATAATCGAAAATGAATCATGCAGGTTGGTAATCAAGAAGCAGTTGACTTGATCTCGAGAGAGAACGGGTCTATTCAGTCATGCAAAAAGCTACTCCCTCCGTTTCAAAAAGATAGGCACGTTTGACTTTTTTTCGAAAGTTAAGGTTTCTAATGAACTAACCATTAGAATTTTTTTTATCGTTTTTTCTTTTCTATTGATTTATTGTTGACAAGTGCTGTGGGTTTATAAGAAAAAAAATGACAAAAATGATTACAATATTAGTTTTATTAAGTTTTTTAATTTTTGGTCAAAGTCAAACGTGCCTATCTTTTTGAAACGGAGGGAGTAATACATATGTCATCAAGCAGAGGTGGCAGAGATGATATAACTGTTATGGTTGTCGATCTTGGAAATTTTAAAATACTTTAAGTAACAATGAAATTAAAAAACACCAATCAGTCACGTTGAGTGCTAGCATTTAGCTTTCTGAGAGAGATGTTTGGTGTAACGCCCATATTTGGCCCTACCGGAAAATGTGATGCAATGGCGCAAACATACAAGACATTCAGGGCCCTGCATGCTATCAGTTCTAACCAGCCATCACCACGCATGGACTTTGCAGGGTTCTGGAGATTGGAAGAGTTTTAACATAGCTAGTAGGTTATTATCAGATCTTTTTATACATATTTTTATCTGATAATGTCTAACAGCTATAGCATTTTTTTTTTCCATTACCATGTTCCAATTGGATAGAAGAGTTGTAATTTTCTGTATATTCTTTTTGGGAGTATCCACCCAGTTGTTGACACTGGACATATGATACTTTCAACTTATTATTTATTTTCATTGGTTTGGAAGAGGTCAATTTGATTTTGCTCCATCACAACTATTGTTTTTTCCTTGCAACATTTCCCTTTGTTTTTCCTACCTGTTGCCCAAAAAAAAGAAATCCCTTATAAGAATAGTTCAACTCAACAATTTCTTCATTTACTTGTTCGGGCACCTCCCTTACCAATATGGTGAAATTCTGAAAATACAAGGACAACTTCATGCACAATTGCCTTAACGAGGACAACCTTATAAAAGAAACTGTGGAAGGACGAAAAGAGAAATAAATAGATGGTTTTGCATCAAAGTGTGTGTTATTTTACTGTTCATTCCATGTTTCTTGCAGTATAGTTTCCAGTATCAGGGTAATCTGACAGTAGCCTGAAATACGAGAAAACAGAAATAGAGACTAATGTAGCTTTTATTTATCTGTTTACTTCAAGGAGTAATAAGAAAGACTTAAAAATTAATAAACTTTTTCTCTTTCAAGCTTTCGACAGTTTCCTTGATACTATCCTGCACAGAAATGAAGTTGATTCCCAAATCCTTTGTCCTCTCTGTATTCACCTGATATGTAGGCACAAAAGGTTTTTCATCTGCACACCTGCCAAAAATAAAGGGTACCCAGTGTGATTTTCCTTTTTGATAATGTAGCAACCAAGTAAAAACGATTATACACTAGTGCATCTATATACAATCAACAGAAGTGCTTCTGGACTTCTGGTAAAAGTCTTTGATAAAGACTAAACATGTCTTTCATTGAATATTCTATGCCAAAAAAAAAGGCTAAACATGTCTCTCATTGCTGTTGAATCTCGGCGCTTACTAACATGTGAAACATATGGAATTGTTCAAGTCGTTCCTACCAATTTGGACGGTGAAAAGTCTGCCTCTAACTTACTATGAATGGGGTTTCCGTTAATAACGTAGCCGACATGATATATGCACATAAACCTCCAGCTCTATTGGTCGGTGTTTTTACCTAAAAATGGTTCAGTTAATGTGCTTAGAAAAGGTGGTACAAACACCATTATCTTAACAACTGTTCAACACGGACTAAACCAAAAGTTAAAATAATAGGAAGCCTATTATGGAAGAAATATAACTAGCTTCTAAATACCCCGTAGAAGGAGGGTATAATAACATAAATATCCAGGGTAGCTATCCTCAACTTCTTAAGCTGAAGGAGAGATAATGAGTTAAATATATGTGTGAGAAAAGAAGACAGATGCAATTCCTAGTAGACACTGAAGACTTACTTCTCAGGAAGTTGAACGTCAGGGTAGAGCTCGCGTAAGATCTCCACTACCACTGAATAGTGAATAACTCGCTCAACCAACAAGTACCTTCCGCTAGCTGAAGGAGTTTCAAAAGCTAATATATGCGCGTTGGCAACATCCTTAACATTAACCCATCCAAAAGTTGCATTTGGGAATGCATTTGCTCCTACATCAAATAGACACAATCAAAAATCACAAAAGTATCAGGTTCCTCGAAGACCTATCTAGATACATGTTTGATTCTAAGAATATTAAACAGGGTAAATAAGAAAAGAGATTGATTCTAAGTAGTTGTATTCAAACAACTGTTAAGAAAAAGATAAATCTACAACAGACAGCCAACAAGGGACTCATAACTGACTTTGTCTTGGAGGCTGCCACGTGGAATCAAGTTAAGGAAATTCTACAAACATAATAGTGACTTTCAGGGTGAATGATCTAGATTTTGAGTAGAATATTTACCACCAAGAAAATTGGTGTATAGTCCCAAGGAAATCAACCTATGCAACCCTTGTACGCGAGAGATGAAGTAGATAGAATCATATAACATGCTTATAACAAAATTGGCGTTGATTTGGTTGAACAATGTCAGAGAGAGACCTTTTTTAAATTGGCGCACAAACTGATTTTCTTCCGTACCTTATAACCACAAAGAGACTGCTACTTATAGCAGTGAGTTTTTAACTATTGTAGCCAACAGACTTGACCAACAACGACCAACAGTATAAGTAAATGAAAGCGGGAATAACAGATAAACAATGACACCAAGTTTACACCTATAAGTACCCCCACTAGGAGACTACCATTGCTTGGAGTACACTCTATGTCTGAGATCTATGAAAGTAGATATCAACGGGACGTAATTCACAAAGATCTAAAACAAACACAACATACCATTAACTAGCTTCTGAATAGCCTCGGCACTTGTATTAAGTGTTGGTTGTAAGAGCGGACCAATTACCATAGCAGGGTTTATGGTAACCATATCAATCCCCTTCTCTTTAACAAATTTCCAAGCAGCTGCTTCAGCTAAGGTCTTCGAAAGCACATACCAAAGCTGGTAAAATCCAAATATTCATTAAAATAAATAAATAAAGGATACTAAAACACGACGTAACCTTTTCACACCAAACACTACTCATACGGAATATGAAACATTCCCAGATCTCGAACAACGAGATATGGGAGGGAATCAAGATAAAGATTATTTCTTAGACTCCAGAAGATACCAGAAAAGTAAAGAGATGCTGATATATACATAATACATACCTCTGCTTTCTTACAGAATTCTGGATCTGAAAACCAGGTGTCATCAACCACAACCTCGGGGGTCCTTGGTTTTCCAGTGTATGCAACAGCAGCCATGGAGGAGGTAAGAACTACTCTTTTAACAGATGGCGTTCTTGCGCATGAACCAAGCACGTTAAGGGTTCCCTTCAGTGCAGGTTCAATTAACTCAGCCTGAAAAATTGGTATTGTTTAGAATGTGACTAAGGATTAATAATTATTAGCATACTAAAGGTAATCAATGGGCACATAACACAAGAATGGAAGTCTTCCGGCACTACTGAAAAATTTGGACCAGAATGCAAACCACTAGATTGAACTCAGTTTCACAACACAAACCATAATGCTCTCTCTTAAGTACCCACACAAAGAATTCTGAACTATGATTTATATCTAAGGTACATCATTTGCAAAACCCTCATTGTGACCCAACGGAAAGTTGAGGTTGAATACAAGGTGAGTATGCCAGGCTTTCTTAACTTGAAGTAGCACATGAAATCCATTTACTACAGCTAACCCATTTTTGAAATAAGAAAAGTAGAAATCCCTGAAGCGCCATATCCAATTCAAAAAGAAAAACCGAATGTCTTTGGACAAAAAGAAAAGAATCGGTGTTTCTAAGACCTCGACCTTTGGCCTGAATTAATACAATTAAAGGGTTAAGGGTAGTTTTTAAAACTCCCTCGCACTTTTAAGAAGTAAAGAAAATGTTCAAACATGATAAAGACTAGTAGAATAGAAATGTCTCTCATTAAATATTCTACGCAAAAAAAAAAAAAAAAAAAAAAAAAAGGGTTAAACGTGTCTCTCAGTGGTATGAATTTATGGAGCTTACTAATATGTGAAACATATGGAATTGTGCAAGTCTTTGGACGGTGAAATGTCTCTCACTTGCTGCGAATGGGTTTCTGTCAATAACACAGCTGACATGATATATGCTCATAAACCTCCAGGTCTGGTGGTCAGCTAATGTGCTTGGAACAGTAAAACCACCATTATGTTAACAACTTTTCAACATGGACGATACAAAAAGTTAAAAGGAATCCTAGACTTTTTGTGCATTACTTGGAAGACTTCATTATATATAATAAGACAGAATACAGGGGAAGCCTGTAATATTTAGTACTACATACAAGAACCTCGTTCACATGTCATGTGTGTACATTTTAGGCACTCCCTACCGAACATAGCCTATAATTGTTAAGAAGTCCAACAATCAGTTAAATGTCCGCAACCATCTATCTTACAAAGGCTGCTTATTACATCCTTACCGACATTTGTTTTTCAAGAAATAAGATCTATGTCGAAAACAGTGGCCACTTATTGGACCCTTTGGAAATCATAACAAACAGGCATCAAGCTCCTATCTCAACGAGAGTAAGGGTATCAAACAAAAAAGCACTGCTGCATAGAACAGTACAAATAGGTATGATAACGAGAATCAGTTGAAGAATGCCTAACATACAAAATGATGTAGGTGGAAAAATCACACTCATCAAGAGAACTGATAGTAATACTAAGACAAAAAACCATTGACTGTAAAGCCCAAAGTAAGCAAAACTTGAACACGAAAAGCCTAAAGAATTTATTGACCAAAACCTGTGGATCTTTGACTGCATGATAAAATGGAGAAGCCGTATGGAAAACGCCTTCACAGCCTTGAACAACTGTATCAAAACATCCTTCTTCTAACAAGTTTGCTTTGAACAAATGCAATCTTTCGTTGGCTCCATGTAGTGCCCGCAAGTGTCCAGTCTTCTTTGGATCATCTACATCATCAAACAACAAAAATGGTGAAAAATTGAGTAGATAGATATATACACCTGCAGAAAATCTGTAATGCTGGACTAGTTGAACTTTAACAAGAGTGTCATTAAATCAATTTCGCGATAGAATGGCATGTTATCGTGTCCCGCTGTTCCCTATATCTCAGTAAAAAACAGTTCAACTGATATGACATGATAAAATTTGATAACAGCGGTAAATTCTAAACATTAGAAAATCTAATGGGCCAAATTGCTGGATTTCTCTAACACGTGTATTACCAATTTTACAGGTAAAGCATCCAGAAACATACACATAGATAACCTAGGTTGCAAATCAATTGGATGGTGTGTTCAATTTAAGGACAAATCGCAAACAGAAGAACTATTCATTTTAACTAATTACTACAGTATCATTATCAGAAAAAGACATAAACAAATCAAATCAATGGGGAAAAGAAAAGAGTAGAATCAAAGACATACTTGGATCACGAACCGAAGCCTTGACTGTGTATCCTCGCTGAAGCAATAGCTTTACCAGCCATGAAGCGATGTAACCGGACGCGCCAGTCACACACACCACTTTCCCTAATCCTGTGTTGCTGCTGCTCATTTTCTAATTTTCTAAATTCCCATTTCCCTGTCCGATGTTGGTGAGTATTAAAATGGGGAAAAGTAACCCTTATCAAATTACCAATTTACCCTTATAATTCTATGCATACGGTTGGGTCATGGCCCATGGGTGGGTTAGACCATCCACAACAATGGTGCAAAAGTATTCTTCTCAGGGGGTCGGCAGGGGAGGGAGACAGGCTAATAAAATGATGATAGTCAAAGAAAAACAATGGAAAAGTAAGCTGATGTGATACCAAACCCTTCACCCCCCACCTTCCACTGCAAGGCAGCAGTAAAGGGGGTACCCAAGACTGCAAGACAAAGTAATATAATTAACAAATCAATAAAAGGGAAAACAGACAGGGATTTTAGGTAGTTGGGTTTCTGGTTTCAGTTTCAGTTTGTTTCAGTTAAGATCAAAAATTAGAGTTTCATTGACTTACAAAAAACGATAAACAAGAATTCTAAGCCAATACAACCATTACTTATCAATTTGGAGTTAGTAAGAAAACAAACGAAATTAGGTTCCTTTCCTTGAAAATCCCGCTCTTTTCGTAGATTTCACTTCACATTTCCAAGAAAAACAGATTACTATAAAAAAAAAATGAAGAGGTTCACAGCTTGCTGTTTCAGAGGTGGTCGATCTTCTAAATCTCGTAAAAGAAATCAAACACCCCCTAAACAAAAGGAACATTTCCAGGTAAACCCCTTTCTCTCTCACTCTCTACTATTGCCCATTTTCTGTTTTGCTGTTGTTGAAATGCGGTGCCTTTCAATCTTATATGCTATAATAGGAACCTAAAGAAGAAGTTATGGAAAACCCACAAGCAAACAATGCAGGCGGCAATGGCATTCCTGAGGTGTGGGTTTCTCTCACTCTCCCTCTAATACTGTATCTGATTTCCTAGTGTTCATAATAACCATATTGTTCTTAAATCTTTGTTTATATTAGGAAGTCGGAGAAATCCCAGAGAAACCACAATTAAGCAATGCAGACAATACTAATTCTCAGGTGGGTTTCTCTATCTATCTATCTCATTGTGTATCAGAGATCCTAATGTTCATTAGCTTATGGTTCTTGAATCCTTGTTTGTGTTAGCAAGTCAGAGAAATTCAGGAGGAAACACAACCAAGGGAAACTAGTCTGGAGGTAGAGTTGTACCCTCCCTATCTCATGGTGTATGGGTTCATTCTTATGAAAATGAACCAATGCAATGGCAAATGAAATGTAGTTGCATTTGACGTTTTTGTAACTAAGAACTTGTTCCCAGACACACTTTTCTTTGATACTTCTCATGTTTCAGTACCTTTTCATGAAGCTAGAAATGAAATGAGATTAATTGGAAAATAGAGAAAAACCTAACTCCCTTGCTAACAATTGAACTTCGGCCAAATGTGCTAATTTATTTCTGGATGATTTTTTGACTGCTTGAGTCTAAGTTTATAATTTATATGTTTATACTTCTATTTCTTTTTAAGAAATTCATGTACTCTCTTTTTTTGGATTGATAGACTAGTTCTGCCAACAATATCATCCTTAACCATGACTTCTCTGGAGGATTAGATTCCTGGCACCCAAATTCCTGTGATGCATTTGTTGTTTCGGGAGAATCTGGTGATCTGGAAGGAATATCAGCTAACTCTGGGTCGAAATATGTTGTTAATAAAAAGCGCAAAGAATGCTGGCACGGCTTGGAGCAAGATATTACAAGCAGAGTTTCACCGGGTCTTACTTACAAGGTATCTGCTTGTGTTAGAGTCTCAAGCTCTCCTCCAGAACTTGCTAAAGTCGTTGCTACTTTGAAACTCGAATACCAAGATTCACCAACTAATTACATATTTGTTGGGAGGTATATTTGCTCTTCTATATCGTCATAATTTTGCACTCTTCTCTTCAAAGACGGGAATTAAATTGAAGAAAATGTGTTGCTGCAGAGTTTCCGTATCGCATGAGCGATGGGAAAATTTGACGGGCACGTTTTGTCTGGAAACTATGCCCAGTAGAGTTGTTTTATATTTGGAAGGGCCTGAACCCGGCGTTGACCTACTCATTGATTCTGTTGTGTGTGAGGTACGTGTTCTTTCTTGTCATGGAGTATTGACAGCAAGTAAGACTTTTAGTACGTAGTCAGTAGCTTTGGCTTAGCTTTTGTACGTTTACATTCCCCAATAACAGATATCTGTATCCCTCTTGGTTTCTATATCTTTTTTTTGAAATATCAGATTCCATGGTGTTATGGGTTCTTTCTTATGCAAGTGAACTATGAAATGGCAAACGAAATGTAGTTGCATTTGAGTTCTATGTAATCAAGTATATGTTCCCAGACATACTTTTCTTTGATACTTCTCATGTTTCCATACTTTTTCATAAAGCTAGAAATGAAATGAGTCCTTTGCTAACAATTCAACTTCGGTGAAATGTGCTAAGTTATTTCTGGATGATTTTTTGAGTTTAAATTTTATTTTATCTGTTTATACTTCTATTTCTTTTTAAGAAATTCATTTACTCTTTTTTTTTTTGGATTGATAGGCTAGATCTGCCAACAACATCATCCTTAACCATGACTTCTCTGGAGGATTAGATTCCTGGCACCCAAATTCCTGTGATGCATTTGTTGTTTCGGGAGAATCTGGTGACCTGGAAGGAATATCAGCTAACTCTGGCTCGAAATATGTTGTTACTAAGAAGCGCAAAGAATGCTGGCACGGCTTGGAGCAAGATATTACAAACAGAGTTTCACCTGGTCTAACTTACAAGGTATCTGCTTGTGTTAGAGTCTCAAGCTCTCCTCCAGAACTTGCTAAAGTCGTTGCTACTTTGAAACTTGAATACCAAGATTCACCAACCAAGTACATATTTGTTGGGAGGTATATTTGCTCTTCTATTTCGTCACAGTTTTGTATTCTTCTCTTCAAAGACGGGAATTAAATTGAAGGCAATGTGTTGTTGCAGAGTTTCTGTATCGCATGAGCGATGGGAAAATTTGACGGGCACGTTTTGTCTAGAAACTATGCCCAGTAGAGTTGTTTTATATTTGGAAGGGCCTGAACCTGGTGTAGACCTACTCATTGATTCTGTTGTGTGTAAGGTACGTGTTCTTTCTTCTCATGGATTATTGACATCAAGTAAGACCTTTAGTATGTAGTCAGTAGCTTTGGCTGAGCTTTTGTACGTTTACATTCCCCAATAACAGATATCTCTCTCCCTCTTGGTTTTTGATATCTTTTTACGAAATATCAGATTTCATGGTGTTATGGCTTCTTTCTTATGCAAGTGAACCAATGAAATGACAAACGAAATGTAGTTCCATTTGAGTTTTATGTAATCAAGTATATGTTCCCAAACACAATTTTCTTTGATACTTCTCATGTTTCCATACTTTTTCATGAAGCTAGTAATGAAATGAGATTAATTGAGAAATAGAGAAAAACCTAACTTCCTTGCTAACAATTGAACTAATGCGAAATGTGCTAATTTATTTCTGGATGATTTTTTGACTGCTTGATTTTACAAATTCTGTTTATACTTCTATTTCTTTTTGATATATTCATTTAATCTCTCTTTTTGGATTGATAGGCTAGTTCTGTCAACAACATCATCCTCAACCATGACTTCTCTGGAGGATTAGATTCCTGGCACCCAAATTCTTGTGATGCATTTGTTGTTTCGGGGGAATCTGGTGATCTGGAAGGAATATCAGCTAACTCTGGCTCGAAATATGTTGTTACTAAGAAGCGCAAAGAATGCTGGCACGGCTTGGAGCAAGATATTACAAGCAGAGTTTCACCTGGTCTAACTTACAAGGTATCTGCTTGTGTTAGAGTCTCAAGCTCTCCTTCTGAACTTGCTAAAGTCGTTGCTACTTTGAAACTTGAATACCAAGATTCACCAACTAATTACATATTTGTTGGGAGGTATATTTGCTCTTCTATTTCGTCATAGTTTTGTATTCGTCTCTTCCAAGACGGGAATTAAATTGAAGGAAATGTGTTGTTGCAGAGTTTCTGTATCGCATGAGCGATGGGAGAATTTGACGGGCACGTTTTGTCTGGAAACTATGCCCAGTAGAGTTGTTTTATATTTGGAAGGGCCTGAACCCGGTGTAGACCTACTCATAGATTCTGTTGCGTGTGAGGTACATGTTCTTTCTTGTCATGGATTATTGACATCAAGTAAGACCTTTAGTACGTATGTCAGTAGCTTTGGCTGAGCTTTTGTACGTTTACATTCCCAATAACAGAGTGATGCAGCTGACAACATCATCCATAACCATGACTTTTCTGGAGGACTTAGTTCATGGCATCCCAATTTCTGTGATGGGCTTGTTGTTACAAGAGAATCGGGTTATCGTGAAGGACTATCAGCAAACACAGGCTCAAATTACGCTGTCATTACAAATCGCAAAGAATGCTGGCAAGGCTTGGAGCAGGATATTACAACAAGAGTTTCACCAGGTTCTGCTTACATCGTATCTGCCTGTGTTAGAGTCTCAAGCTTCCACCAAGAACCTTCTAAAGTGATCGCTACATTAAAACTTGAACATGAAGATTCATCAACTAGTTACTTGTTTATCGGGAGGTAGTTGGAATTTCGTCTTTTAAGTTTCTATCTATTTTTAGTATGTCAGTTTATCTCTTAGATAATTACAAGGAATTCGGATTGATGGAAGTTCATTTTCACAGAGCTTCCGCGTCAAAGGAGCGTTGGCAAAGCTTGATAGGCACGTTTACTCTGGAAACATTGCCCAAGAGAGTGATTTTCTTTCTGGAAGGGCCTGATCCAGGTGTAGACCTACTCATAGATTCTGTTGTAATCTCATCCTCCGTTTTCAGCAAGTGTGAGGTACGAGTTTTTTTTTCTTCATTTTTCTGTATTGACTTCCAACTTAGAGCTTTAGTAGTAGATGATCAGAGCCATTGGATGTTTGGTGTTTAATCTACTGAACCGCAAAAGTATGCTTGCTAGGGATTTCCAACACTATTTAGAGTGTAAACCTTAAGATTTCATCTACTTGGGAAATAATCTGCTGTGAGTGTCTTTACTTACCATGAACTATGTTTAGCACCCAATGCAAAGCATAAGGCACATCGAAACTTTGGAAAATCATGAGAATTTGCTTGAGATGTGGGTTATTTTCATATAACATTTTAAGATTTGCTCTATAGTCTTTAAGGATTCATAACTGAAACCCTTTATTGGTTATAGACTGGAATTGCTAAACCTTTCCACGATGGAGATGAGAATAGAGATGAGAGCATCATACTGAATCCTCGATTTGAGGACGGCCTTAATAATTGGTCTGGAAGAAGCTGTAAGATCCTCGTACAGGAATCCATGGGAGATGGGAAAATAGTTCCATCATCTGGCAAATACTTTGCTTGTGCAACAGAAAGAACGCAGACTTGGAATGGGATTCAGCAGGACATCACTGGAAGGGTACAACGTAAACGTGCGTATGAGGTGAATGTTGTAGTTCGGATTTTCGGGAACAATGTGACTACTGCTGATGTCCGTGCAACGTTGTTTGTCCAAATACAAAACCAACATGACCAATACATAGGCATTGCCAAGTTAGTTTCTCCTACTTTTCTAATTTCTTTGGCAACTCATTTTTTAAACTTTTGCTGCTTGTTTGTACTGTAAAGTGCAAGCGTTTTTTTTTTCCCTAATCATTGAAACGAAGTTTTTTGTTTTGCTTAGCTTGCAGGCAACTGATAAGGACTGGGTCCAGATACAAGGAAAGTTCCTTCTCAACAGTTCCCCTTCAAAGGTAGTCGTTTATTTGGAAGGGCCACCTGCGGGCACTGACATTCTTGTCAACACTTTCCAAATAAAACACGCAGCAATATTGCCTCCTTCACCTCGACCACCTAATGAGGTTAGTAAAAGTAACATCAACTTACCACTACACCTTACTCAAAAATTAATAAGATAGACTATTTGATTCAGTTTTCATCAGGATCTTTCCTTTTTGGGTGATTTTAAGTTCAATCTAAGTGTTGTAATCAACTTTCAAGTTTAGCACCTAACAGTTTTCTGATCCAAAAAACTGTTATTTGTTTTGAAGAATGTGCTTTTTGGTGTGAATGCAATTCAGAACGCCAATCTTAATGATGGCCTAAATTGGTGGTTTGCACTTGGTCCATGTACTTTGTCCATTGGTACTGGTTCACCTCGTATACTTCCTGAAATGGCAAGGGCTTCCCTTGGACCCCATGAACCTCTAAATGGTCGCTTTATCCGTGTGACAAACCGGACACAAAACTGGATGGGGCCAGCTCAAATGATCACAGATAAACTGAAAATCTACTCAACATACCAAGTATCTGCTTGGGTTCGTCTTGGTTCTGGAATAACTAGTCCTCAAAATGTGAATGTTGCTCTTGATGTTGATGGTCAGTGGGTCAATGGGGGTCAAACTGAAGTTGGGGATGATCGGTGGCATGAACTTGGGGGTTCTTTTAGGATTGAGAAGCAGCCTTCTAAAGTTATGGTTTACATTCAAGGTCCTTCAGCAGGTGTTGACTTGATGATAGCAGGACTCCAAATTTTCCCGGTTGATAGGAGAGCAAGATTTAAACACTTAAAGAGGCAGACAGATAAGGTACACAGTATGCCAACTTATGTTAGTGAGAATTATTACTTGATCTGCAATGATTCAATAGTGTTGTCACTCAGCCAATTTTGATCAATGATTTTTGTGATACATTAAGTACAGATTATTAACTATTTCTATGTTGCTGTCTCAGATACGCAAACGTGACATCATTTTAAAATTCTCTGGATCACCTACTTTAGGCACCTTTGTTAAAGTCAAACAAACGCAAAACAGTTTCCCATTCGGAACATGCATTAGTCGATCCAACATTGACAATGAAGACTTCGTTGATTTCTTTGTAAAGAATTTCAACTGGGCTGTGTTTGGAAACGAGTTGAAGTGGTATTGGACAGAGGCACAGCAAGGTAACTTTAATTACAATGATGCTGATGAGCTACTGGACTTTTGTGCAAAGCACAACATAGATGTCAGAGGTCATTGCATCTTCTGGGATGTGATATACAATGTCCAACCTTGGGTTCAATCGTTGAACAAGACTGATCTAATGACCGCGGTTCAAAATCGTCTAAAAGGTCTTCTAACGCGTTATAATGGTAAATTCAGACACTATGATGTAAACAATGAGATGCTTCATGGCTCTTACTTCCCAGATAAGTTGGGAAAGGATATCAGGTCTTATATGTTCAAAACTGCAAACCAACTTGATCCGTCTGCAACTCTTTTTGTGAATGATTATCATGTGGAGGATGGATGTGATACTAGGTCTTCTCCAGAAAAATACATTGAGCAAATTCTCGACTTGCAAGAGCAAGGTGCACCTGTAGGGGGAATCGGAGTTCAAGGACACATTGATAATCCTGTGGGACCTGTAGTCTGTTCTGCCTTAGATAAGCTGGGAATTCTTGGACTTCCGATTTGGTTCACAGAACTGGATGTCTCTGCGGCTAATGAATATGTCAGGGCTGATGATTTGGAGGTTATGCTCCGTGAAGCATTTGCTCATCCTGCTGTTGAAGGTATTGTATTGTGGGGATTTTGGGAGCTTTTTATGAGTCGAGATAATGCACACTTGGTTGATGCAGAAGGTAGTGTTAACAAAGCCGGTAAGAGGTACCTTGAACTCAAGAAAGAGTGGCTATCTAATGCCCATGGTCATATCGACGATCAAGGAGAATTCTGTTTTAGAGGCTTTCATGGGTCATACACTATTGAAATCACGACTTACTCCAACAAGGTTGTTAAGACGTTTGTTGTTGACAAAGGTTATTCACCACTGGTTGTGAATATAGATTTATAGATATTATTCCTACTACACTTTGATCTAATAAGGTATTGTACTGATCTCTCTGGGTTGTTCATAATGTACTGTTAGTGGAAAATATAGAATAAACAATGTCTTATACCCTTGTATTATTTGTCATTTGTCAGTGGCATTGTACATGAAAGTTTTCGGTCTAGTGATGCATATATCGATACTACTGTAAAGAAAGAAAGAAACAAGTCGATATTCATGTTTATACTCTAACTTCTGTTTATGCTATTTTGCAATCTGGTTTTAAATCCTACTGACTGCTGAAATATGAATTCCTTTTATAGCTTAAGGATGTTGACTAAGGCACATAACTTCCATTAATTACTCACTGGGGTTTTTCCAGCTATATTGGGAATTCTGAAATATTTTGCAAATGTAGGTGAACTTTTCCTACGACACACGTATTGGTTCCAGAAAGAGTGATACTTTCACTTTTTTCATTTGAATCCATTTTAGATAAAAAATGAAAAAATTAACATAAACCAAACGTAGTAATGTGGCTAACTTATCTGAATAATAATTGTATTTTTCTTAATCGTTCGATGAAATGCGAAGCGTAACGAAATCGAATGTATAACTATAGTATGGCTATAAGCATATTGGCGATCAATATCAGTTAGTTTCGGTCAGTATCACAAATACGTACAGTCGTATCGTACCACATATGAGCACCAAAATAGATGCTGATACTGCACCTTCCTGGCTACTACCTTATCTACGGCAATACGGCAATTGCCATGGTTGATGGTATACTGCCCACAAGAAAATGGGAGAAAGGGAGTTTTGCTTGCCAGGACGAATAAAAGTGGTTCTTAAATAATAACTATGAAGATGAGACGATGACATCAAACATATATCCGTCTTTACTTTTGTGCATTATACGAGTGCATGGGTCCTAATGTTACGTACTTTCCTAGAAAGTTCATTCATCGTTTTCATTATCACTGCCATCCCCACTACTCATCAAATGCGAATCCGCGACAAAATACAAAAGCCGAGTTGAGTTGATTCTCAACTTAAAACGGGCAATGGACGTTTAACTGTAAGCATCATTCCGACGTGTCTGTGCCTGGTACCCGGAGGCATGCCAATAAACCTGCTAGCAGACTAAGCAAATCGGATCGAGCAACTCGGCTTGACCTGATGCGCACCCCTGTCCGAGGGAATGTATGCGCCAAGACTCATCATCATTGAAAGCGTTGAAAGCTGCTGGTTTCTGTTAATTATCCATGAAAACGACTTTCACCACTATACTTGGTTTTATTTACCACTGGCTTTGCCATAACTGGAAGTTAACCTCCAATCTATATAACGTTTAATTAGTGGATAATCATCTAACTAGGATATACTAGCTCATTAAGTAAGTAGATGAGAAACTGAAAGAGAATAGGTAGCTAGGAACTTATACATTAAACCCTATAATTTCAGAATGTTTTACTTAGCTGAGATTAAAAG
>JAJJMA010090387.1:1767-12242 GCA_023529015.1 Papaver nudicaule
AACTGTGTTTTCTTAAAGGATGAGTATATTGAATGCACATGGAAAGGCCCTGAAGAAGATGAGATTATGATTAATACAGATGGCTCAAAGAAGGAGAACTCTGGGGGTTTTGGGGCTCTATTAAGGGATCATAGAGGAGATGTTATTACTGCTGCAACTGGAGGAAGTAATCGTATTTCTGTTCTTGGCCATGAACTCCAAGAAGTTGAGTTAGGGATGCATTTAGCTATTCAGAGAAGCCTTACTAAAGCCCATTTGGCTATTGACTCTATGGTTGTTTTCCACCTGCTCTCTGGTGTTGATTTAGATCCCCCCTGGAATGTGCTTCAGATTTTGAGGAGGATAAAGAACTTGAGAAGGAGATTTGCTTCTTGGAAGATATTGCATTGCTATAGAGAGACTAATAAAGCTGCTGATTTATTGGCAAGTATTCATCCTGGGAATACTTGGTATGAGATAAGGGCTGAAGTCTTTACCCCAGACTTTAGAGAAATTTTGGATGCTGACAAGGGAAAGCAAGTGTATTTAAGGAAGAGAAGCTGTACTTAGTTTTATTTTTGTTTTTTCTTTTCTGTTTCCTTTTCCTTTTTGTTTTGGTTGGGCTTCCTGTAGCCTGCGGATTGTACCAAAAAAATAAAAGGCAGGATTCCAACATTATCCCAAACTTGGATAACAGATCCCAATAAGTAAAAGACCAATTAACACTTAACAGTTAGGCACGTTTTGGAGAAGTAGAATGTACATTCTGTATAGCCTGGATCTAATGTAATCCTATGGAATCGACACTGTAAGATACAACTGTATTTCGTACGATCAAGTAACTGTAGAATTCTCTTCGAGGGAAAATACATGTACTTTTGCAAAGTGTAAAGGATTACGGAAAGGAAAGCGACGATTTATACATTTGCAAATCAGCAATCTCTTTAGCCTGCACGGTAGGTATAAATAAATGGACAGTAGCAATAGCAGTTGCACAGGTCATGAGCAGATCTGCTAAGGTAGTCAGTAAAGCCTTCAGATGAGGATCCCAAAAGCGTTGATTCAGTCATTGTCTGGAAGGAGAATCTAGGTAACCAAAAGCCATGCACTCTACCACCTGAGCTAAGACAGGGAAGGGGATAATGAAGGACCTCATATCTGTATTTTGCTGATTTACACTACTACTTCAACCAGCTTTAGACTAAAGAACATCTTTAGTAACGACAGATCTTCCTATTTTGATACACAACACCTCGATGTCCAACTGCATAGTGCAGGGAAATTCCCACATCGCTAATCCACGCAATAAACTTAAAATGTAATATGGAAAGACCACTCCACTCATTGGAGTTGGATGCCCGCAGACTTTAGCGAAAAAATAAATAAGAAAATATCCAAATTTCAGCACATGAAAGCAAAGATATGCGCATCCACATTTCAGCAAAGATTAAGTGTGCAACAAAGATATGCGCATCCACATTCCAGCAAAGATTAGGTGTACAGCAAAGATATGCGCATCCACATTTCAGCACATGAAAGCAAAGGAACTAGCTTGAGTGAGTGAATTCCTCAAAGCTTAATGTGTTACAGCAAAACAAAATATAAGTGGGCTAACTCTCAAACAAAAACCAAAGAATATAATGGTAACTTATGGAATAGATCCAGTAGCACTAGATGACAAGGGTTAAATTGCTTATGATGCTAGCCACGCAAAAGGCTTTCCACAGAAGTTGTAATTACATAGTAAAAAGGACATAAATTATACGGAACTGAAGAGGCCGACGACGAGGAGCTTATCTCATTAGTAATAAGAATCTCTCTGAATGTCTTGTCTTTCCGATTGTATAAATAAACAGACTGAGGAATGTAGGGATCAGCATAATAACACTGTAAGAGTAACTGGTCGGTTCCTACAACGGGGTGGAAATTAATCGTGGCATATGTCCACGAAAGAGGCAATGTTACGGTCTCTGCTCTCCAATATGGGTTACCGATGGTTTCATGCCCTTTTTTCTTGTCACATTGATCCTCAAAAGCCCATAATTCGACGGTATAACTACCGGTTCTCTTTGCAAAAGCCACGCGCCCATTTACCTCCAACGTATGCACATTGCAACTACATGAATGAATACCATAAACTTCACTGTGACGATAATTGTTGACATGGTTAGGAATTCGAATTACTCCGAATTTCTCACTTCCGACATTAAATGACACTAAGACCTCATCTTTATGATCATCGTAACATCCAGTCCAATATATTGAACCACTAAAGTGTACGGACTTGCAATGCATGATATTGAACGGCGAGACTTCATCAATCTTTATCCATTTGTTGTTGTTGCCTAAAGTCAGTACTTCACAGACTTTGCAATAATTGGCTATCGAGGCACCACCAGGCAAAGTTTTCCTTGTGCGTATATCCCACGCACATATCACTTTGTGTTGCTTGGTAGTAGGCTCGAATCCAATTTGATATTCACGGAGCTCCTTCACTACCTCGACACCATAATCTTCCTTCAACTTATCCAATAATGTTGATTTGATCCATGGTATTAGTACTTGTCGGGTGCTGATGTTGTATACACAAACAACAAACATGTCTCTATTAATAAGACACAACAAACCGTTTACTGGTTTTAGAATTTCATCATGAACCAAAAGATCTCTCATCTGCACATTATGAATAGTTGTTGTTGTTGTTGCTGCACTGCCTCCAGCATCTAGAAAAAAAGTCGGCTGTCCAATAACATTCCAACACCTTCGCGTCCTTACCCAGTGGAGGATTCTTTAGGAGAAAGAAACCTTGACGTTTTCTCAATGACTGATTAAGGTGTAAATGAATCAAGAGAGTATCTTTCTGAATCAAGTACTGCCAGCGCTTGCAGACACACTTGAACCGCATAAGAGACTTGACTGGTAGCCTACTCATGATCTCAGTTTCTAGTATATCGTTAAATCTATAGTCACTGCTATCATGTCTTGTACCCATAGTGTTTTGTGTTCCCTCTTCAGCTTCTTCGTCCTGGTCAACACAAAAACAAAGAGTGTTAATAGATCATACAAGATTCTAGATTCAATCTCCAGAACTCAATCGTCAATTGAGAAACAGGCATGAGATTCTACATGATACCGAAATAAATTTGAGTCATAGGCTTCGAGAAACTCACCATAATTCTGTGGAGAAAATAGCTCCCTTAGTATTTTATTTTGTTCGTGTGCTCTAACTAGGGAATGGCCGATTGCCAAAGTAAGTTGTATAATTGATGGTGAATCCCATCTATCTATTACTCCCTCCGTTCCAATTTAGTTGATGGGTTTGGTTTTTAGACACTCGCTTTACACTTGCTAAAATTGGTATTTTTTCACAAATTTTTTAACAACATCTCAGCATTTTATCTTCTACGTTACATTTCCAAACTCAAATGCAATAGTTTTGTTCAAAATATTGTGAAAAAATACCAATTTTAGCAAGTGTAAGGAAGGTGTCTAAAAACCAAACCCATCAACTAAATTGGAACAGAGGGAGTACTATATAAGCTATAAGCTAGCATATATAAGATAACACATAATTACTTACATTAGCATATGATTACAAAAATAATCTTTCACCTAATTTAGGAAATCTATTCCTTCTCTTTTTTATTGTCGATGATTTCCATTAATTTTTCCTCCTACTTTTAATTTTCAAATGTTTTTTTTTTCTTTACAAGAAATTGGTTGGTCTGACTAGTCTCCAATCCCTTTTTTAAATTGGTCGGTTATGGATTGTATGGAATAAGGCTTAAATTATAAGCTATGAATTTGGACCAAGCTTGGAGCTTGTGTTGTTTCTTTTCTCCTTCTTATTTTTCTTTTCAATTTCATCAATAAAAATTTCCTTTTCTTATCAAAAGAAAAAAAAAACAAAAAAAACCTTTTTGAATCGCAACTCCAAACTTAGGGAAAAAAAATTCGGCCTTAACATTCGCATCATGGCTGGCCATATAATTGTCAAACCTTTTTAGAAAGTCCATGATGTCATTAATTAACAAAGTTCACCCAAGGTCGTAAAAGCTACGGTTCCAAACTTGAGCTTCGCACTTGTCAAAATATTTTCGACGCTTCCGAGCAACTGCCTGTTCAATTGCTTGACCTGGGATGAATATGCGAACCCCGCCACCTGTAAAAGGTGAGACACCAGTAACATCTAGACGTATATCATGCCCATTTTCCCAATCATATACTAGAATGTCTGTTTGCCTCAATTTTGCACAATAATTCGAGAGAAGGCTTACGACAACTTCCTTTCTAGCTGGAGCACCTGCACGGAAGCACATATCTCAAATTGTATCACAAAAATTTTAGATCGACCTCGTGTGCACAATGAAGAGAATTCCGAAAATGTCCATCTCCCTATCACAACTACGCATATACTCCCTTTTTCGAATAAAGAAATACCAAGTTTGTAGCAAAGAACCGCGATGAACTGTCGAGGCCCAATTTTTTGTTTGAGCCCATTAATGGGAATAGCCAACAAATACTCTTGTGCGTGCTTGGTCTTTTCACATTGCCGAAGAGCCATATCCCGGGCAGACATATCGAACTGAGTGGGCAAAGCCATCTTCACAGCATCGAAGTTTTGGAATGCCAAAGAACTCATGGAGTAGGGGCAGTGTCGTCAACGCCAAGAGAAAAAGTTTTTGTTACCACATGGCATAAGACTCTAACTACCGTGACGAACATGTGTGTGCTAGTAAATTCTTCGGTAAAAGTGGAAAAATGAGGAATGTTATGGAACCATGTATAGTGAAACAGTTGGCACCGCAATGTTGGAAACATGGGTGACATGATGTAACAGCACGTAACGATCAATTTGAATATGACACAGTGAGAAAGTATTATTTACCACCGCATAACGAAAATGGAGCTTATCTATATGGCACAACACAACGAAATTATCTGATGTTCAAAATTAAGTTATTTGAACACATGCATCTCCTTGATACATATCCATAAAATTAAAGGTTCAAGAATTGGTAATGAGTTGGTTGTTGCTGTTTCGTTTCTACTCATTCAATATATTTATTTATTTTAGGAATTTTTTTTATTTTAATAAAATAAAACAAAACAAAAACAAGAATCATATCTGACCATATCCCTTTTCTTAGTTAGCCCATTCTAATTTGAGGACACTTGCATATATATTATTGGTATTTAGCAAATACTGTTAGAGCACGCTCGGTCAACCCACCAAGCATTGGTATCTCAAGCTTGGTTGTCATAATTTGGTGTTCAAAACTCGTTCCCTTGAACATGCCTACTAATATTCAGACTTCACTAGGTTGACCTTAAGGTAGAAGATGGCTGGATTATCTGGAAAATTAATCGAAGAACTAAAGACGAATGAAAACCAAATGATAATATCTTCCTTCAGCAAAAAGGTTAGTCCTATAGACATCATGACTCCAGCGGTCCTCTACTCTGGGCTGAACGATTAATCTAATCGAAGCTTGCGACTGTTAGTATATTCGACAGTGTCTATGAACTCTCTTCTCTTGAGTTTCATGACCTGAAAGAATTTCAATGGAGTCTTCTTCTCATACTCCATCAATGCTTTCCTTGAACCAATTCAATACAAGCTCTTAGGAACTCTGTATTATAAATAGTATCCATAGTGAATGGCTTTATGAAGTTAATATCCATTTCCTAAATGCTTGCACGAATATTGATAAGGATTTCTCAATCCGACTATATTGTGCATTCAGAGTGATAGTGATTTTATCACAATGCAACAAAGCCAGTTTCTAGTTTTTTGTGAGCCAGAAATCAAACACTGCGAAAGGAATTGATTACTATTGCTAGGTCGAATTCCAGAGCTAGGATTCAATTTCTTTTATTAGGAATCAATCTACTTTAGCTTGGATCGATTACCATTGGTTAGGTATCGATTTCCAGAGCTAGGATTCGATTTCCTTCATTAGGATCAATCCACTTTAGCTTGGATCGATTACCACAAGGTGGACTCGATTTTCCTTAAGTTAGGAATCAGTTTCTGCTTCTAGAAATTGATCTCATAGTGGTAGAGATCGAACACCAAAGCCAGAAATCGATTTACCCAATGTGGCATGTATTGCACTTGTTTGTAATGGAGATGTAAATATTTATATAAATATATTATATCTGGTTTCTGCAAATTATCATTAATCCCTTAAATATTGCAATAAAACCAAATATTTAATTGGTTTCCTTAACCAAACCGAAGTTAGGGTTTCGGTCACGCTAATATAAAGGGTATTCGATCCCTTTCTCTACCAAAGGGGGTTCGAAGCTATGGTGGAGTTTGATGAAGATGTTCTTAAGAAGAGAACTCATGAAGAGCTTCAGATAACCGATGACCAATATGGGTCTTCCAATGTCGAAGGGGTCTCTCCAAGCTCCTTCACTTGGAAAATGCTGATCCGGCATCCAGGCTTGATAGGGCCATGAAGCATACACAGTTTCACAACAACGTATGCCAAGAAAGTTTCTGCAGTTCTGCAACTCCGACTTTATCGTCGAGAAGAATTGTAGGGAAGTTTGTATCGAATGTTTCGGTCACAGACTATGTGTGTTTTGTCAAGGCAAGAGAATAGGGAAACATGTTTACATAACATAGATCTTACCACCCATATTTTATTCGAGTTTTCTATTCCATGATCGATATAGATGATTTTAATCTGTCATTCAAACCATGGTGGTGATACGCTCTTTGAAGTCAATATTGATGTGATTGCTGAACTTCTCAATATGGATTTTTCTCCAGAGTACAATCACAGACTTACTGGTCTAGATATTGACTGTTATTCAATTCAAGCGACTCATCGGGAGAGAGGTCACATGGGTTAAAAATTCTCTTCCAACTCGTTTTCTGCCATTTTATCTTAGAGTGTTCGGAAAACTTGTTATCTCAACTTTGTTTGGTAGCAAGTGTGATAGTTGGAGAAAAGAATTTGCCGAGTTTTTCTATTATCTGCTCGATGAGAATGATGACCCGGTGAAGAGGATTGATCTCAGCAAAATCATTCTACAGCAGATGATCAACATCTTCAAGGACTCATCCAAGAAAGGAGTGCGTCTTCTTGTGTTTCCCTGTTTCATCACCAGCCTGTGCATCTCAAAGAAGTGATCTATTTTGGACCAAGTGTTCCAAGGTCTGGAAAAATTGGTGAAGGGACTATAACAAGGATGAGGGAACAAGACTCTGCTCAAGAACCTGCATCCTTCTCTTCAACTTTGTCTCTAGATGGTTGTGGCATGACCACAGAAGAAAAGATGTTTCGCCTTGGGAGACAATCTATCTTTCTACAATACATACTCATTTTCATGGCTCGAGATGTGCCTGAGACTTCTAGAATCCTCACATCCATAGTGAAAAAGTTCTGGATGAACGAAGGTTGTACCCCCACCTTATGACAATCCATATGGTGGTGAAGACATGTGATGATTATCAGTTATTTGTTGCTCTCTCTTTTCATTTTTATTTTTATGTTTAAAAAATCTAATTATTTATATATCAATAATTATTATTAAGAATAAAATTATGAATTTTTCATGCCCCTATTCATGATATACGATAGATATTTTGCAATGTGTGTGATTGTTCCATATTATGTTGCAAATTACAGGGTTTGTCAAGATTTCCCAATCTTGTTTTTACAAATTTTTCGTGAACAATTATAATCTTGACCTTTACCTCCTTATGCTGGTGTCTGCAATTTTTGTTATATATAGCTTTATACAGGTAATAAAGAAATTGACTTTATAAGGAGGACATCAGTTCATGCACGAGACACAATGCTATCTGATTCCTTGACGTCATATGACAAGGTTTTTAGCATGTGTAGATGAACTAGTGGATTTAGTCAGATTCTCTCGAAAAATAGTCTAAATTCACAACCAATGGGGGAGAGTTCGTTTTATGAACTTGCGCTGAACTTCCAAATCTTTCTGGGGAGAGTGGTTGTGGAAAATGAGGGGAATTATATTTTTCTCCTGATAAGCATTTTTCCTTGTCGATCAAGGTAACTGGTTTTCGGATCAATTCCATGACATTGAAGTAGATTTTATCTCTTTGATGTCGAAAAACAAAAAGGTAATCGGTTCATTTCGGTTTCCTAACAAGTGTATTGATTTCCTATCAATTTCACTTGTTGCGACACTAAGGTGATTGATATATATATAGGTACCCTAACAAGTGTATTGATTTTTTATCAATTTCAATTGTTGAGATACATAGGTGATTGATACAAATCGGTCCCCTAACAAGTGTATTGATTTCTAATCAGTTTCACTTGTTGAAATACTAAGGTGGTGGATACATATCGGTCCCCTAACAAGTGTTTTGATTTCTTATCAATTTCACTTGTTGAAATCATAAGGTAATCGAATTCACTTCGATTCCCTGATAATTATTAGACTCGTCTAATTTTTATCAAAATCAAGGTAAAATGTTTTTCGAAACATTTTTTCTGATGAAATGTAGATTTTCTACGTTTCATCAAAAGCAAGTTGAAATGTTCTTTAACATTTTTCCTGATATTAATTTAATGGACATTTTGTCTATTATTATCAAAAATGTAAGGTGAATTGACTCCCAATCAATTTCTCCCAACAAAACATTTTTTGTTTTGTTAAAATGTTGTATGTTCTTTTGATTAAACTTCATATCTTATAGGTTGGATCGAGTAACATAACTCTGATGATATATCTCCACTCATATTTCGTTGATCCTTTGTAGATTTATGTGACAAAAAGGGGGAGAAATGTTGATAGCTTGAACTCTCATTCTATCATGCTTTTAGCAAGGGAGAGAAGTATTGTGACTTTGTCATAAGAAATATGTCATTATGTGCTATAATGATATAATAAAATGGAAGCTCTGATCAAGGGGGGGTAACATACTCCGTGATCAATTAACTCATGGATTGATATCCAAGGTTACATCTAGCGGAAGTAAGTGAGTTATTGATAATTGCCTTCAACAAAGGTACACCATAATGAATTTTACAGGTACAGGTTGAAGATGAATATGTTCAAGCTCTTAAAAGGATTTGAAGACTAGCTAGAATTAAAATTTTAATTTATGTTTTGATGTAAATCCTTTTGTAAAGAGTTTTGTCACTCAATTTGCCAGAGGGGGAGATTGTTAGAGCACGCTCGGTCAACCCCACCAAGCGTTGGTATGTCAATCTTGGTTGTCATAATTTAGTGTTCAAAACTCGTATACTTGAACATGCCTACTAATAGTCAGAGTTCACTAGATTAGACATTTAGGTAGAAGATGGTTGGATTATCTAGAAGATTAGTCGAAGAACTAAAGACGAATGAAGAACAAATGATAATACCCTTCTTCAGCAAAAAGGTTAGTCCTCTAGATACCATGATTCCAGTGGTCCTCTACTCTGAGCTGAACGATTACACTAATCGAAGCTTGTAACTGTTAGTATATTCGATAGTGTCTATGAACTCTCTTCTCTTGATTTTCATGACCTGAAAGCATTTCAATGGAGTCCTCTTATCATACTCGATTAATTATTTCCTCGAACCAATTCAATACAAGTGCTTAAGAACTCTGTACTATGAATAGTTTCCATAGTGAATGGGTTTATGAAGTTAATATTCATTTCCTGAATGCCTGCACGAATATTGATAAGGATTTCTCAATATGACTATATTGTGCATTCAGAGTGCTAGTGATTTTATCACAATGCAACAAAACCATTTTCTAGTTTTTCGTGAGCTAGAAATCAAACACTATGCGAAAGGAATTGATTACCATTGCTAGGTATCGAATTCCAGAGCTAGGATTCGATTCTTTTATTAGGAATCAATCCACTTTAGCTTGGATCGATTACCATTGGCTAGGTATCGATTTACAAAGCTACGATTCGATTTCCTATATTAGGAATCAATCCACTTTAGCTTGGATCGATTATCACAAGGTGGACTCGATTTATCTTAAGTTAGGAATCGGTTTTTGCTTCTAGAAATCGATCTCCTGATGGTAGAGATCGAACACCAAAGCCAGAAATCGATTTACCCAATGTGGCATGTATTGCACTTGTTTGTAATCAATCCACTTTTATATTGGGAATCGATTTCACTAATATGTAATCAATCTCCTTGGGTACGATTCGATTTCCATAACAAGAAATCAACCTCCCATATACAAGGAATCGATCCCTTTATATTGAAATCGATCTCGTTGTCCACATTTCATTTCTTGCACTTGCAAATGAAATGAGAAGACTATTCATCAATCATACTATGTGCTTCAAAGAAAGTATGATTTCGGTTCAACATGGTCATGAACTTGTGCATCCACAACTAATTTCATTGGATCGAATGCGTCATAACTATTAGTATTGGTACTGTTTTTATCTGTATCTGTTGAGATTTCACTTAACCCACGGTGAGGCTCAGCATGTTTACGCGAGATGATCAAGAATCTCAATAAAATCTTGTTCTGGTGTACC
>JAJJMA010090389.1:0-11311 GCA_023529015.1 Papaver nudicaule
TTTTGTAAACTATTCTCTTTTCCCTCCTTTTGGGTACACTTATTAACCAATATGGACCGATTGTACCAAAATCGACACTTATGAAGATGTATATGGACCGATTGTACAATAATCGGTTCTTAGGAGCACCAAAATTCACCGATTCCAATTGAAAAAAGTTTAGTTTTTCTGTTTAAAAAACAACTAAAATCGGTATTCATATCGAGAAATATAAACCGATTTTGGTTTTACTTTATAGTCGGCATATATAATGACCGATAACCACCGATTATTGTTCTTGTTCTTTTAAAAATGAAGAACAATCGTTTGATATGATGGCCAATATACGCCGATTATGGGAAAAAATTTACTTAATGATATTTATGGTGGGAGGAGTGGCGGCGGCGGTGGTGGTGATGGGGTAATTTTTTTTTTTTTTTTAGTTGGGTTAATGAAATGTATGGAGGAAGATGGTGGCAGTGGTGGTGGTGGTGATCGAGGCGGTGGTAGTGGTGGTGACCGAGGCGACGGTAATGGTGGTGGTCAAGTAGGAATGAAGGAAGTGGTGGTTATAGATATGGAAATGAAGGAAGTGGTGGTGGTTATAGATATGTAATGAAATTAGATTAGAAATGAGTAAGGGTAACTTAGTATTTTCATCAATTTTTAGACATCCCATATCCTTTTCTATTGGATAGGTTTAAATTTTCATGGGGCCAAATACTCACTCATGGGCCAAATTTAATTAGGTTAAATTTCCCCACTAATTTTTAATAAAAGTACTTTAGGGATAATCTTATTAGATCAGCAACCGCAATAGTATTACATAGGTTCCTTTATATACAGTTTAGGGAAAACCCTAAGTAACTATATGGACC
The DNA here is from genome assembly GCA_023529015.1 of Papaver nudicaule. Lineage (NCBI taxonomy): Eukaryota > Viridiplantae > Streptophyta > Magnoliopsida > Ranunculales > Papaveraceae > Papaver > Papaver nudicaule. The sequence continues at coordinate 858 of JAJJMA010090389.1, forward strand.
GCACATCCATGGGCCTCAGGCCCTATAACACTCCCCCTTGTGCGGTTCAATAACAAGATTTATATACAGTGCTTCACATACAGTGCTTCAAATGTAGTTCTTCAAATGTATTGCTTCACTAAAAAACTTTGACAAGGAAAAAACCCGCTGGGACAAAACCTTGAAAAGATAAAGAGTATAACGTCTCGAGTCTTGGAAAGATTCTTTGTCGGAGTAGGTCGTGGTAGGTGACTTCTCTTTTAGCTTCAAATGTATTTCTTCTCGAGTCGATGACCATTGTGTCTAAGACAATTGCCTCATTAAAACCTTGCCAGAAAAACCCAAAGGGACAAAGCCCGAACTAAGGAAAAATAGTGCAATATTAAGAATACTTAGAACAGAGTAAGACTCGCACATGTTGCCTCGTTAAAACCTTGACAAGGAAAACCCAGTGGGACAAAACCTTGACGAAGGGAAAAGAGTACAACGCGATAAGTCCAGAAGTAGGCCTTTGCTCATGCTGAATAACACTCTTGCTTCTCGCTGGAAGTTGTTTCGCTTGACATGCTATCGCGTTCATTTCTTTGATTCCGATGCAGTTCAGTAATATCCATCCAGTCTTCAAGTCTTCAACATTCAGCATATACGCCTAGTGTAGTTGTTGTCGTGTTCTCTCTAAAAACCTTGTCGAGTAACAAAACCCTGTGGGAAAAACTAATCTCGATCGAAGGGAAAAAGAGTACAACACAATTTCACATTTCGAATCAAAATATGTCGGCATCATATCATTGGATCCTCCCCCTGATGTCGGCATCTCCCCCTGATTTCGTTTGGGGTATAGTCTCTAGACAGTTTCATTAGTCATGAGCTTTTCGAAAGTGACTATAGGTGATGACTTATAAGTTCACCATGTCTCCCCATGATTACTTTATTGGCTAAGTGATTATTGTCCCTTCATAATCAACAACTTTTCGATTGCACTTCTGGTATTGCAGTTGTCTCATTAAAAACCTTGTTGAGTAACAAAACCCTGTGGGAAAAAGTAACCTCAGTGAAGGGAAAAAGAGTACAACTTACCAGATGCTCCCTCTGATGTAGGACAACTTGTTTAGTACAATACATTCATGGGAGTTTGAACAATTTCTTTAGTCCAATATAGACATACACTTCCTTTAGTCCTTCGCAGTCAGACAAGTTCTTTAGATCTCTGCAGTTTTGCAATCATGCATGGGAGTCGGACAATCCCGTTAGTCCTATACTTTTCACATGTAATCATGGGAATACAATTTGCAAGTTCATTAAAAAAAACTCTACTTGCGTCTTCATAGGGATAAGAACAAACCCATGTCAATGGTTCCTTTTAGGTATCTAGAGATATTCTTAATACCATTCCAATGACGTTGCGTTGGCGCTGAGCTACATTTAGTTAACAAGTTCACTGAGAACAAGATATTTGGTCGAGTACATTGTGTTAAGTACAATAATGCGCTTATTGACTTAGGTAGGGATATTCGTCTCCCAACACATCTACGTCTCCCTCCTATGAACGGGATGGATCTTTACGTACATCTAAAGTTCGACCAATCATGGGAGAGCTAGCCGGGTGCACTTGTCCATATTTAAATTGCCTGAATATCTTATGGACATATGCTGACTGGTGGAGTAATATTCCACAAGCTCGATGTTCTAGTTCAAGTTCTAGACACATCCGAGTTTTCCCAAGATCTATCATCTCAATTTCGAATTTCAAATAGTTTGTGGTTTCTCTTACTTCCTCAAAAGTACCTACTATGTTCATATCGTCGACATAGAGAACTACAATTGCAAATCCGAAACTTGTTTCTTTTAAAAACACGCAAGGGAACAATTTATTATTTGTATATCCCTTCCCAATCAAATGATCACTTAGACGGGTATACCACATCCGTCTGGATTACTTTAATCCGTAAAGTGAGCGTTTCAACTTAATTGCAAACGCACTCTGTGGTTTAGAGTTACTTGATTTTGGGTAATGGAAGGCCATCTGGCACTTTCATGAATATCTCTGTATCAAGATCCCCATAGAGATATTATGTAACCACTTTCATAAGTAGCATTTCTATTCTTTCTGAAACTGCCAAGCTAATCTAATTAGCAGAACATCATGATGTTCGCTACAAGAGAATAAGCGATCCAGGGGTTTGTGAGAAACCTCGCGCCACAAGGTGAGTCATTATACTTTAAGACTTCATTATTCTCACTACGCTTTGTGACAAATAACCATTTATGTCCAACAGGCTTTACACTTGGTCGGTTAGCACTTCCGCACCAAATACCTGTATATTTGTCAGAGAACTAAGTTCTTCCTGGATTGCGTAGGCCAAATATGCTCTCTGTTTGAATCTAAACAATATAGAGCATGGTTCGATCTCATCGTGCTCTACTTCCGGAGCAACTGAATTATATCATCCATATGCACGCGTAATCCTTCCATTGACTCATGTGCATTCTCTAATCCATTGGGATTTCATTGTTATCTAGAATCATTTAAAACTTCGGAGCGTCCTCCAGTTTGATTCATGGACATGTTCAGAGACAATTCTATGAGATGATCTCAGATGATATAAATAATTATATTGTGCCTTACTCACCTACTTCATGTCTAGGTGAGTATCTATCGAACCTGGTGGTCTCTCCAACTTCCTTTATGGAGCCACGGCCTCAACCATACTTCCACAGAGTATAGTTGCAAACACCTTTGTTTATGGTGTGTATCCTTATTTAAGGATATTTAACCTTGCAGGTACGCTTGCAGTTGGTATGTTTGCTCTCGTCACTTTAGTGATATCAGTGTACATTCTGAATATCGAAAATCATTTTCACTTCACATTCACATTGTGAAGTATGGGGATCAAGATGAGACAACATGGGAAACACACCACGACAGTTCCTGTCGTTCCCTAAGGAAATCCTTTTCCTCACCTCCCCCTAACGACGGGAAGGTTGTCTCATTAAATTGACTATCTACAATTCTAGCGGTAAAGAGATCGCCTGTCAAAGGTTCTTCGTAGCGGATATTTGTTGGGGATTCATATCCAACATAAACACTTAATCGTCTATGTGGACCCATCTTAGTACGTTGTGGAGGCGTAATAGGCACGTGTACAACACAAACAAAAATGCGTAAATGTAAAATATCAGGCTTATATCCAGTTACCAACTGGTACGCATAATATGGTTGGCTATCAGTGGGTCTGAAGCGAATAAGTAAAATTGCATGCAATATGACGTACCCCAAGCAGTAATATGTAGGTTGGAACGCATAACCAGTGCCTTAGCTATCATCTCTAACTTTTTGATGTTAGCTTATGTGAGACCAATTCGAGAGTGTGTATGGGGTACATGATGCTCTATGTCAATTCCTTTAGACATACCGAATCATCAATTCCTTTAGATGTAAATTCTCCAGCATTATCAAGTATGACAAACTTGATTGTATGATCATGGTGGTGAGCCCTTATACGTATCATTTGTGCTGGGAGCTTTGCAAAATCAACATTTGCTGTGGACAACGATGCAAGTGTGAACAACGGGTTGAAGCATCATCCAGAACCATAAAATACTTGGATGGTCCGCATTCTGAATGTATAGTCCACAAATATCACCTTATATCCTTCGTGAAAATGGATTGTTTTTTCTTTGGTATCTTCAGCATAAGATGGTCTCGATCTTATCTTTGCTAAAGAGCAAGCTTTGCATTATGAGTGATGTGCCTTCGATAAGGCCAACGAAGAAAATGGGATAAATGGTATGCTTCAATTACTTTAATAGGTGAAGATTGCACTTCACTTACTTTAGAAGACAATAACCGTGCTTCAATTCCTTTAGAAGCAAATTTTGTGTTTTAGTTACTTTATAAAGCACATTGTTACTCTTCGTCGTAACAATATTTTGTCCCATTTATTTCTCACTCGAAAAAATGATGTCGGTGCGAGTTCTTTAAAACACAGATCATCAAATGACGACTTGGATGCCCTAGTCGGTAGTGCCAAAGCTTGTATAAGTCACTGGCCAACAGTTCGGCGTTGGAAATAATATAGGATTCAATAATCCTAATAGTGGTGATGTACAATCCACTAGAGTGACTCAATAGTTTCTCTAAGATGCGCTTCCTTCCGCATTCACTAGAAGTAACGTGAAATTCTATTTTCACAGCGAATTTCCAAATGATAGCCATTTGAATTGATATCCTTAAAACTCACAAGGTGTGGTTAGCTCTAAGTGCTTATAGAGCTTCTTTGACTTTAAACCTTGTGCCGTTGACGACAAGATTTGAGCAGTACTTCGCCCGATTATTACTTTCGATGATCCAATCATCGTAGTCACAAAAGAAGTAAAGTCTAACAAAGAATTTTCCATTTCTTAGGATAGTGCGGGTGGTTCCACTATCGAATAGACATGCGATTTCTCCTAGAGACATTCTTTTAAGTACATCACGCAGGAATGTCATACAAATGAACAATATATCTCATGTACTTTTGAGAATTTTTGTTTTATTAGAATGACATCCTTTACATTCTAATACAGGTGCTAAACAACAGATTATCGTAAACAAAATAAATTATATGAATACGTACAAATGATCCATGATTCTAACTTCAAGAAGGTAAGAACATGTTTAGCTAAACAAGAAAATAGTAGACCAAGAAGACTTATAACGTACTTTAAAGCATCTAACAAAACCATTTACAATGAGGTCTAATAAGCCATAAAACAAAAACTAAATATTTAGGCACAAGCAAATTCGGGTGTATTCATGATGTGGCAACATCCTTTATGCCATGAAAGCATGAAATTGTGAGGTTGATGTCAAGAGTAAGATCATTTTCTACAACATAGTGAGATTCTTGTTTGAGAGTTTCCCGGTACATTTTGTAGCTCGCAACTAATTTGGTACTAGCCTTGCAATGCTTGAACCAACGTCCGGTAAATCACCGCTAAAACAAGAGCAACTCCATCTGCATCCTTTTATTGGCGGGATTCTTAGGTCCGGTAAATCACCGCTAAAACAAGTGCAACTCCGTCTGCATCCTTTTATTGGCGGGATTCTTAGGTGTTTTCTCAAAATTAGTGTGGCCAGAAGTCCCTTCTCTGCAAAAATGAATAATTTCGGTACCATTTTCCATGAGACCAAATTCCTTTATGGTCAAGATAGGCACAAAAACAAAATTTGTGTATGGTTGTATAGGTAACACGAAAAAGTCATTGTCCAATTGATGATCATAAGCCTGACATCAAAGTTAATTAACCAAATTTCTTTATGGTTCCAAAAATAAACCGGTCAAGTCAAATCCAACCCATAATCATGGGATAGCATTCTGGGCTCAAAGAACTAATGAGAGACCCCACGGTGTGCTAAACATTTTATTAACCCTAAAACTGAAAAGTTTCTTTATTCAACTGTTCTGATCAATAGACAATCTTATACATGTCCGATTTTGATAAAAATTTTACTGGTGATGTATAAACATGTTGTGATAAACATATCCAATTTTCAGATTATTCTAACGGCTGGATTACAAGTTATATGATACACAATAAACAGTTCTAAATCACGTTTTTGCAGACACGATTATCAAAATCCTATATGTTTAGGTACTTTCCATGGGTGGATCGTAATGAAATTTTAACAGTTGATACACAAGATCATAATCTAACTTATACCAAAGTTTCAACGTAATCCAATGGTTGGAATTTTAAATATTAAATTCTCACGGCGCTGTTCAAAACTAGGTTTTTTCTGAACGGAAAATATTATCATGTATAGAGTTTTTGAAGATGGCATCATTCTCTGATGTAATTGAAATTTTTGGTGTGAATGATTGACCTAATATAGAACAACATACTAAAATTTCGTTGAAATCTAACGGTGAAATCTCTATGTTTTATAATTATTCATCCGTAGAACCTTAATACATTCATAAAAACGAAATTCTTATGTTAAAAGAAAAATACCTGGTAACGCATCCAAAAAAAAATCAACCGCAGCTCTGGTCAGGGCTTCGTGCATGATAACGACTTTAGGGATAATCTTATTAGATCAGCAACCGCAATAGTATTACATAGGTTCCTTTATATACAGTTTAGGGAAAACCCTAAGTAACTATATATATGGACCGCACATCCATGGGCCTCAGGCCCTATAACAAAAGTAACTTATTAAAACAAAGAGAACCAAAAAAGAAGGTCTCACCTATTTACCACCCATACTTTCACTCTTTCCCACCCACCTAAAATCCCACCTATGATTTCTTAATTACCACCTACAAAAAATTGTAGAACTCCTATTTCCCACCTCCATTGACTTTACTACCATTCTTTGACTTTTTTATTTATACCCAACCTAAATTACTTAAATGCTAAAAACCAAAATATCTTCCTAAACCTAATTATTAGTATTATTTTTCTTCTTCCACCGCCGGCAGCTCTCTCTTCTTCTCCATTTATCCAAATGATCACCATTTTTTTTATTTTTCTTTCAATAAAGCTTTGTGGTAATGGAAGATATTTGAAATCTTAAGACAATTCTGAATGGTATTCGTAGGTAGGATGTGATTCTATATTAGTTTTATGTTAATGATACATACAAACAATAATATAAGCATTCATATTTGGAACAGAAAGAGTGGGACATTATAGAAAAAGAAAAGAAGAAGAAGGAACGTATTTGTCCTTTATTGCGCAGAACTTCAATTCCTTCCGCAGGACTTCCATTCCTTTTGCCGCTACAAACCGAACGATATTTTTTTTGCACTATGTCATCTATGAACTGACGACTGACTATCTTACGGTCGTTCTGTTCAGAACGACCAGTTCCATGAAAATTCAATACAGAAAGAAAAAAAACTATCTAACAAATGACTACGTAAGAATCATTGAATTTGTTAATCTCTAAGCCTAAGCCTTTCCTCCTTGAATTTGTTTACAGTGCATAAATTAGGATTTCCAGCTTAATGATTTTTAATGTTTTCTTAAAATGAAAACGGAAGATTTAATAATGAATAAGACAAACTAATATGAGTGGTAAATTCATAGTCAATTTGACTTTTAGAGGTGGTAAATAGTAGAAAATAGAATTGACAAGTAAATTCATTTTATAAAGAGATAATTTATAAACTGCCCTTACTTCAGAAACCGACTTACCCACTTGCCCCCGAAAAAATTTTCATTTATTAACTGCCCCCACCGTTACAAGTAGTCTCTAGAGAGTTAGGTCAAACATTGACTAGTCAAACTTTCTCGCGAAATTACATAGCTGACCCTATAGAAAATCAAAAACACGAGTTAGGTTTCTGATTTTTCATTTCCATTCTCAGAAACATCGAGAGAGAGAGAGTGAGGGAGAAAAGAGGAGAGGCGATGAGAGTCAGTTCTTAGGGTTTCGGGGGAAAATCGATTCAGATTCGTGTGTTAGGGAGTGAGATTGAGAGATCTGGAAACCAGGAGAGTGATTTTTAGGGTTCATCAACAAAGGTACAGTTAGGGTTTGGGTTCAAAGATGATGAAGGAAAATTTTGTAAAAAGGAAAGTCGATTTTGCTGGGTAATAATCAATTTTAAACGAAACCCTATTGTTGATTTCACTGTATTTCAAGTTTTGTTCAGTTTATAGACGAAACCCTAACTGATTGGTATTACAGACGGGTTAAACGGGAAAGAGAAGAATGGGAAAGAGAAGAAGAGGAAAAAAGATGATAATCCGTAAGATATCTCAACTAATTTTTGATTGCATGTTGAATTAGGGTTTGGGTTTTTGTGTAATCCTATTTTTGATTGCATGTTGTGGAAAAATGATGATTACTGTCTAATTTACTATGGGAATTAAAGCTTGTAACTGGTTTCCTCATTTTTCTTCTTTTTGTAGTTGATTTGAAGGTTTTGATATAATTTTGTCATCTCTTTGTGTTGTTACTGGAATAGGAGATGGATATACTATATGGATTAAATCAGTAGGGTGTTACTAGTTCATCTTATATTGTACATCCTCTAAAATTCATTGTAACTATCTTTATGGTTTACTTTCTAGAGAAAACAAGAAAAACATGAACATACATTGTTTTAATTCCTAATTGAGATGCTTGTAATTCTTGTTCAGGCAATACACATATTCCACCATGTCTAGATATAGCACGTTAATGCAGCTTGTATTGGGATTGTTCCTTATTAGGGTCAATAAGAGCAAGAATTCTATACCAGTAGTGAGAATAAAAATGAAACTGGGACTACAATATCATGTCATCATAGGAGCTGGGAGCTTTGCCTCAGCTATCTTCAATTTCAGTTTTGCCAAGGAACTGTTCACTTATTTCTGTTTGACTTTTCTATAGCGACTGATTGTGATGGTATTATAGGAGATTTAATTTCTAGAAGGGAGAAAATAATTGTCCCGAGTCTTGACCATCAGCTTTAGTTGATTGAATTATGTAAATGAAAATTAATTGCCAGATTACATGAATCCGAGAGGTAGGAGTAACCGAACAACATATGTTTGTTGTAGCTTTCGAGAATAGTAAGCTATATTCTTTTCTGTAGATATTCACGATATATCTTGGCTTGACCAGCCACTCAATCTTTGTAGGAGCTCCACAATAATAGTTTGGTCTGTATAAATTTCTGGGCACTTGTTGGAGCTTTATTAGTATTTTCTGTTAAATATTAGCAACAGAAAATAATTAAATGAAAAGCCGAGTTCTTTTATGTGCTTCAAATAATATTAGTAATCTTGTTAGCAGACGTCCCCTTTAGGCTATGTGTTGAAACTGAGTTGCTTGACTTCTATGAATTGTGTTTGTAGATTTGTCACAAGGAATGCAGATTTGAACCTTTCACTTTTTTGTCTATTCTAAGCACATGGAGAACAAATACTTCTGACATTTTCTCTCCAGAGAATCTAAAAAACGATGATGCCAGCTTCATAGTGCTAGTGTTTACAATGGTTTTCTGTTTTAATTGGTTCATGAGTTGATCCATTATCTTTTTTGTAGCTTTTGTAGTTTTAATGTGGTTATTTGATAATAATAGTATGCTTGCATATTCTAGTTTGTAGGAACTTTTATTTTCACTTTGCATGTATTCTTGGTCTGAAGTATATTGTTGAATGATATGTATGGTTGTTGAGTTCAGATCATGTTTATGAATATGTAGTTCTATACTGAAATGCAGGCAAGGAAAGTGATGCAAGAGATGTAGTAGGAGTTTTCTGAAGTGCTTAAGCTTGTGTTTTACATTTTCTTTCTACCTGCAAGTATGAAAAACTGCAAAGAAGATACATGCAAAGAAGATACATGCAAAGGAGAAGAAAGCTTAGTACAATGTGTTATTTTATTTTTTTTTTATGAATGTGTGGTACTGAAAACTGTTTAATGATGCAGCTTCAGTGGTTGTTGAACGTGTGTTGTTTCAAACATCTTTTATTTAATCAATGAAGTGTTGAATCAGTTGAAAATCTTGTGTTGGAGTGAAAACAGGTTGAATCGGTTTGACTCGGTGATGGGTCGACTCAATGACTCGTTCAGGGGTTTCCTTGTCTTTTATTTGATGCCAGCTGGTGGATAATTATTGGTGAAAATGGGTGAACAAAGGTTTACCGTTTTTTCAAAAAAACGGGGCACTTTATAGAATACTGAAAAAGTAAGGGCACTTTATATTAGCATATTTCAAACAAGGGCATTTTATAAAATCACCCTTTTCTAAATTGTGAGGAGGGTGGAAAATAGTAAAAGTATAGGTGGTAAATAGGGACAACCAAAAAGAAAAAGAAAAAGAAGAAGAAAGAAATCAGAATGTGAAGTTGAGGAGGAGAAGCCTAGCATCAAGCACGATGGCATTCTCGTTGCATATCTTTTCGTTTTCTGTGCCCAGACCAAAACATCATGTTTCACCGGAGACGAAGAGGAAACCATGTTCTTCCTCTATGCCGATAATCTCTGCTTTCTCTTACAAGAAATTCGTTAACTTTGCTTTAGAAGAAACCCAACTCCATACTCACTTACTTCCTTCGCCATTACAGGTAAGGTGGGTGTTCTTCACCTCTCTGTCTCTCTCAGTATCACTCTGGTGTTGTCGTTTGAATTTTGAGCCATTAACTGATTTCTTTTTCTTTTTTTGGAAGCCCCGGAGAGCTATTTTTAGGAATTCTTTTTCTTGAAAATGTCCGGAAATTTCCAAGGAAGCAAGAAAACAATTTCAAAATAAACAGAAACAGGCCTCTAATTTTTATACTCCACCATAGGAAATGAATTTCTATTTACCAAACTCTAAATTATGATTCAAGGCATCAGTCTCTTGTTTATACTGACCGACTTCAAGACTTCAGTAACACTACTTAACTAAGATGTACCTAGAACCCAGATCTGGGCATGGGTGGCGCAATTGAGTAGTAAGTATACTGATAGCAGAGCTGTAAATTGTGCTCACTTGGTTAATTAGCTGTCTATA
>JAJJMA010090392.1:0-10043 GCA_023529015.1 Papaver nudicaule
GGAAGGTGCAACACATCATGAAGATGATGTATTCTGGTGGCTTCATCCTTTCGTAATTCAGAGCAATCACCTACACCATTTCAGAATTGGTTCTTTCCTTCAGTCCTTATTGCTTGCACCTACTATAAGTGGGGGTTGTATGATGCCAGTGAGGATTCTAATGGTCTTTCTGCATTCTGAACTGAGATATTTGCACTTATTTGGTGGTCCTTATCTTCCTTCTAGTACCAGTCAAATGTGGAGTTTTCTGCATCGGCCAATGAGTCATAGCTGGGTAGGTATTCTTTCTGAAACTTTGCAATATCAGCATCTTGCTTCTTGCTGCAACAAAGTGAAGGAGAACAAATTAGGCTTGATGGGTGTTGAGATGATGAGCTGGACTATTTCACTTCCTACTGTAGTTAGCTACAAACTTGTGCTATTTCTTATTGCTAAGATAAACAATGGATTGGTGCTGCATGGAATGAGAGAGAGAGCTACAGATTCCATAGTGGTCAGGGCAACTATTCTGCAAATGGCAGTTACAGTTGGAGCTCCATTAGAGACGTCAAAGAGTGCAAAGCCTAACTCTGAAGTGCATGGTTGTTCTGCCATTGGAGCTGAGAGAATGGAGCTCAAGAAACCATTTCAGAGTGATGACACTCCTAATCCTGTGAGTACCAAATTCTTGGTAACTGCTACAGTTTCAGGGACTGATTCTATGAGTACCTATCTTATCCTTGAGGACAAGGATATCTTCATGGGAAGTGGAATATGGGGTGTTCACACCTTGTGGCTGGCATACCGGAGATGGAAGTTCAAGTTATACATAAGGCTATGAAGCATGATAAACGATATTCTTACAAGGCTGATGAAAATCATGTGTGAGCAACATCTGTGCTGCTGTGGCTTTGGGGTGCAGTGCAATGTTAGCGCTGCTGATGTGAATATCTGGTTGTGTATGTGGGCCTTACAGGAATTCTGGGGCAAAGAGTCTAGACTTGCATCTACTCTAGAGGAGAAACCTTGCAGTATAAATTGTGAACTTGTGGGTGTATCTGAAACTTGTCTCAACACAGTCGCAGCCAACCCCCTATTTACATCTCAGTTGGAATTCTGTCTAAGATGGGAGATTACATCAATTGAAAATGCTTTGTTGAGAGGTGGAGTAGGGTCAGAGAACCTAGTTGCTGAAGTTATCTTTGAAGCTGCAGTGATCTTGCTAATTCTAGAGCATGAACAGCTACATACTTGGAGGGAGGGTATGGTGCAGATTACTGGCAAGTGGATGAACCAAACTCCTGCAACCTGCTATACATCAGTTTGGGTGGAGTCTCTACAGGCACTGAAATGTTCTTCTTACTGTACTCAACTGATAAGGCTATTTCAATTCTTAGTGGTTCAAGCTCTGCTCATACAGAAACAGCTTGTAGGATACTTAAGATGGAAATATAGAATGCTAACACCTGGTTTATGGATGGTGGTAGTTGTTGCTGGTTGTTCTAGTCTTGAAGGAATGGGTTCTCTCTTGTATTGTGTTGAGCCTATATCTGTGCAGGGGAGTGGTTCTGCTGTTTGGACTGAAGACATGAAGATTTTTGTGGGTTTGTTCATGGTGGAATTCCTGTTACTCACAAATGCAACCTTGCAATGTCTTGCAACCAGTTCTGATGAATCTGCACCTATCACTATAGCTACGACAGCCATGTACAGGCTTTGCACTTTGACAGAGGAAGAGATAGTGGCAGTTAGCATTTTCAATCCTTATAAAGCCGACAGCCATGTCTGGCTTTATAAGGGAGTCTACGACAATCAATTTTACTGGGCTTGGCATTTATACTAGAAGCAGCAGCCCAAGTGGTCAACCAGTTGGAACCAGCCTTAGTCCAGACTTCTTCATACTTCTCCATGTGCAGGCGTCGACTCTCCATCTGAAGCTTCATTTAACTCTCATCCTTGAGGACAAGGATGTTTTCAAGGAGAGTGGAATGTCATGTACCCCATATAGGAGAGGGGGTGCCCTTATCTATTATTATATATGTCTTTATTATTATTTGTACTTGGGCATTGTTTAGCCTATTAGTGGGTGTGGTTATCAATTATGTGGATAAGGTTGTATGGCTTTATAAGCCCCAAGTCTGTAATGAGAAACCAATCCAATTTTAATCAAAATACAGAACATTTGTTCTTTTCAGGTTCTTTGCTCTTGTAGCTTAGAAATTAGGCTTGAATCCTTGTGATTCAAGAGGTTACTTTCTACTGATTGTTGAATTGTTATGTGAGAACATAACAAAACTGTTATGTATTGAACCATGTCCAGCAGTATTGTGGTCTTGTCTCAAATCTGGCATGGTTGAATGTTCTGATTCTCAACTTACAAGGCGTGGACCCTTTTCAAGAACAAATTAATGAAGTTATGGAAGTGCAAGATCAAGAAGTTGTGGAGGTTTTGGAGAATGCCAATGTGGGTGTTGATCCGGTTCAAGTTGAGGTGCATGGAAAGGGTGATATGCAGTTGGAGGTGGCGATGGAGTGTGATGAAAATGCTTCAGTTAATAATGAGGTGGTCACTATGACCACTTCAGAGTTAATCCAGGAAATATGTAAATGAAGGTGGAAAATGATCCTCCTAACACTCCAATGGAAATGTAGGTTTTTGTTAGTGATTTGGATGAAGATTCTAGTTGTCAGAGAAGGAACAAAATGCCATGGTTTATCATGGATGAATAAAGTGGAGTGGGGGTCCTTGATTATCAAATTGTTATGGCATTGAAAAACTTAGCTGAAGCTATTTGTGAGGATGGTAATTTACGTGACTCTGATGTTGCAGCCCACGTGCTTGAAGATCATGTTGATGATGTTGTTGTCGAGGATGGAATCCTATAGGATATCACCAATCAAGTATTCACAACTCTATCCTTTAGCTTCTGTCTTCAAGTTTTTTCAATTAAATTATTTACTTTTGTTAGTCTTGTTGTGTTTACTTCCAGTCTATTTCCAGTAGCTTATCATATTGCTTCCTATTGGTTATTATTCTCTTTCTTTCCAGTTCTTTTTGTAATTTTGCTCTTAAGTCTTCTACTTTTTACTGTTTCTTTTTCAGGAATACATTACTAGAATTAGACACAATTTTATTCTCTGTCTAGTTTCCCTTCAGTTAGGATATTTACCTTAGTTATTTTTCTATCTCACCAACCAATTTTAGATATGAAACTGTTATTTTGGAATGTTCAAGGGATTGGCCCCCCAATCACTCAAAACCATCTTAGTCACATGATTAGTAAACAAAACCCTGATATGATCTTCCTATCTGAAACAAAGGCAAACCTGAATGTGATGGAGAAAGCTGCTAGAAAATTTAAGTTTCATGATTGGTTTCTTGTTCCTAAGATAGGTAAATCAGGTGGTTTCATGATGGCTTGGCACAATAATGTTTCTTTAAATTGCATTTATTTTCTTTTTGATGTTTTAGATAATTGTAATAATTCTTTGAAGCTTATTTGCATGTACGGTGTCCACTCTGCTCAACAAAAAATTGAGCAATGGGAGTGGATCTGTAATTTTAGTCACCATAATAACCAACCTTGGGTTATCATTGGTGACTTAAATTTTATTTTACATATCCAAGATAAGCAGGGAGGTAATAGTGAAACCTCCGTTGTTTTTAAGTTTATTCATGATAGTATTAATAGATTAGGTTTGTTAGGACATTGTCCGGTCAAACCCACTAGCGTTGGTATGTCAAGCTAGTTGTCAGTTTTAGGTGTCAAAACTCAATTCTTGATTTAGCCAACTAGAGTTTAGATTTCGGAATTGGGATATAGACAAAGTAGTAGAGACCTTGAAGACGAAGACTGTGAAGACAAAGAAGACATCAATTATTCTTCATCGACAAAAGGTTAGTAGGAGTTATGACTTTATGGAAATTCTTCTATTCTACTTTCTCTATTCTTTCGAAATATAGTCGACTACTTTAGTAGTGATCATAGCGATTGAGATCGTATTCTTGTCTAACATGGCCTTGTGTCATGACTAGTATTTGTTCCCACAAATGCTATGAGTACAAGAATGAATGAGATAGATTCGTCCATTTCAATGGTTTGCTTGCAAATCATTAGTTGGATATGGGTGAATCTAAAGGAGTACTCTTGAGCAAGAGTCCATGGATTACAGCTGAGGACGTACACACGTCTAAGTCCTGGCTAAGCCCAGAACTTCCAGCGAAATCCAAGTTTGGCCAAAACTGAATGGCGGACGGTTCACGAACCGGTACGCAAACCAGAAACTCGGATTTTTACTGAGTTCCAAAGTGACTGAACATTTCGCGAACCTACGCGAACCTAGATGTCGGTTATTTTGGCTGGTATTCGGATTAAGTGAATATTCTTTCAGAATTTCACTTGGGTTAAACTCTAAACTCCTTTATCTCTTAGGTGGACTTGTATATCACGGAATATCCTTTGTGGTCCATCTAACGATCCTCAATGAGTCAATAAGATAAAGATTATCTCAGGTCTGGGATTCTATCTTGAAGTGTTTTTGAGCTAACAAAACACTTGGCAGATAAACTTAAAAAGATTCCAATTGAGATTAATCTCTATTACTTAGTTGGCAAGTTTAGGGTTTCCTTGACTTGTGGGACAAGTAATTGATTGCTTTATTCCAAAGCAACCTATCTTATTGAGTGCTATAAATAGAGTTGTCTACGGACAAATACCGCAAGCATCAAGCATACGTGAAGGTCCTTAGGGAAGTGATCTAAACTCTTTTCACTTCGGTGAACGCTTGTTGTGGTATAGTCATCCACTATAGGTTGCAGCTCCTCTGGGAACTCCCTACGACTATAAAAGTCTTCTCTTGAGAGTTGGGAAGCACAGGTAGGAGATTGAGACCATATTTGGTTGAAATCGGATTAACCTGTAACCTTGGTAACCTGATCACGTTCTTGTCTATTCCATAGTCCGTCTCTTCTGCTATACGGCTATTCAAGAACTACGTTACACACAGGGTTGAAAGGTAGCAACACACGGCTGAACTCGGTGTTGTAAGACCTAGTTAGATCCGGTTGTACAAGTTTCTTAACTGATTCTTCGTGTATAACTGAGGTAGAGACAAATTGGGCATAGCTTACTCGGTTTGCTTGTCAGCCCTGATTTGTGAAGTAGATTTCCGTATGACCTGGAGCAATCCGAAGGAAGTCAACTTGTGTATGATAAACTGATAGAGGAAAGTTAGATCATATGTCAACAATTAGGTTGCAAAGCCAGTATTGCTGACACAAGCCTTTGACAGCGGTCAAAGCAACTCCTAGGCCTGTAAAGGACGTCAGCTGGGGGAATCAAGTGCGTGACGATCTGTGGGGGATCTAGAGACGTAAGGAGTGCGACAGTAGCCAATTCGCTTGGAGGGCTTGAGTTGGTATCTGCTACATCCCAGACCGAAGTCTTACAGTAGGCTAGCGTTTGTAGTCAGTTTGTACTGGGCGGTGTTCAATCTGGACGAGGTCCCGAGGTTTTTCTGCAAGGCAGTTTCCTCGTTAAAAAAACGTTCTGGTGTCTTGTGTCCTTTTCCTTTCCGCAATTATATAAACTCTGACATATAATTAAAAGCAAACACAAGAAGTACGTTATCCATAACCATTGAGTTTACTCCAAAGATTCATCTTTGTCGAGTTGATCCCTAGATCACAACTCCGGTTATCTAGGTTTGGATATTGATTTTTGAGATCGTCCAAACCTAACCATAAGACTCACGAGCCCAAACGAAAAGTTGGTCGTATTTCGGTACCCCTCCTTTTTCAATTGGTATCAGAGCAGGTGAACACTTTAAAGACGTAACTGTCTGTGTTTATCGAGGCTTGTGAGTTATGGCGTACATAAAAAATTGGTTTATCTCTAGCGCCAATTTAGTATACCAGAAATTACAACTCTTCACTCAGAATTTGTTGGGTTCTGATAAGTTTGTAAATATGCTCGAGGTTCATCGCGATGAAATCATGCGACTACATACACTCGAAAAAATAGAACTCATGGAGCTTCTTGATCCTGAAATATTTCGAGTTGACCTACTCTGCCGACACCTCCAGGATCTTAATGTCAGCTTTGTAGAATGCCTCGAAAAGATTCAAGAACTAAGTAAGCATGCTAATAGAATGTGTTTTAAATGCGGAAACCTTGGACTCTTTGATAAAGATTGCCAGCTTAATGTGTCAAGGAATTTAAAACCTACTAAGAATGCTAGCCACATGAGTACCCCTTTGGTCAAACATAGGAAAAAGGCAAAAGACTATGTTCCAAAGGAAACCCAAGGCAAGAATCTATCTCACTGTGGCGACTGCCATCCTGAGATATGTGAGTATCCCTAAACTCATGTCTACTCTCCCTAAAATCCATGACAGGATTTTCTCATCATGTACCTACTTGTGTGATGAGAAAAATGTGTAGGGAAGTAGGTGTAGATTCTTGTAGATATATTAGTCTTTTTTGGGTTTGTTGGTAAAAATACTTGTATGTCGAGCCCTTGCTCCAACAAGTTAAAAAGGATTTTGATTTTTGTGGCTCTCAAAGTCAAAATCATAAGGAAAATTATTACCCTTGAGAAAATATCCAGTCAATATTATTTCAAAAAGGGAAACACCTTAGTTTCCTAAAATGGAAACACATACGATTTCAGTTTTGTATAAACTCTTAGGAGTCCCATGCAAACAGGAATTTGTATTAAGGTAAAACTAGGATTTTTGAGTAAATCTGAATTCTGATACAACTAGAATCTCGTGATCAGGGCTTGCAGTCCCCTATATATATCCGAGATACCGCACCACTCAGAGACAGTTTATTCTGCCTCCGTGCGGTTCGGGAACCGGTGCCCTAGGTTTTTGTATCAGAAATTCTCCTGAATCGCGACAAGTCTTCCAGATACAGTAGAACCTCGATAAATGAATGTTCGATAAATGAATAACCTCGCCAAATGAATATTTTTCTCCGGTCCCAACTTGGGCAAAGGAGATAAATGAATAACCTCGCTAAATGCATTAGTGAATAATATTTTTTGAATCCTTAATGGCCCAACGAAAACATAAATGAATAATCACTATATTTAATAAAAAAATATATAGATAAATATAGAAAACAGCCTTTATATAAGAAGTCATTTCTTCTAAAAAAATGCATTTAAAGTCTATCGATTTTTCCTTCCACTAAAATCAAAATGCATCATCTCTTTAAGTTTTTGCAATGCATACACAACTTATGGATTATATTGCTCCGGTTGTAGCAATTTTTATATTTTTAGCGACTAGTGCTTGAAACGCCTCTTATGATGACACATTTGGTATGACACTATTATCATCTGCTTCGTGATCATTCTCATCATTTAATACTGAGTCGATAATTTTTTTATATGTACGCGATTCTATGACCGGATCATCTTCATTAGGATGATTCAAAAGATGGTCGACTTTCATCACATTTCTATAGCGTAAATTAGAAATGCCATCAGTTAATTCTTGGATATCTTCTTCTAATTGCGAGAACATTAATTTCTTCAGATCGAATATTACCATGCCATAGTAGAAATGATAGTTTTTTGAAGATATTTTGGGTCGACTTCAAAATGGCTAAATATTATACCATATAGTATTTCTTTAGACACTAAGTATTCAATGTGAATATAATTTTATTTGTACATCTTCTTTTATAGTGATACAAATTAATATCTAAATGAATAAATATTCATTTATCGATAAATCAATAACCTCGCTAAACGAATATATTTTACCAGTCCCGAGGTCATTCATTTATCGAGGTTCTACTGTATGTTCAAGATTCAGATCAGGAACTACTGTAAGGGTTAAATACAGTTCTTGAATCAAGCTTTGTGGAATTATGACAAGAACTAGAGGAAAGCCAATGGCGAATCCCTTGATTCCACCAAAGAAGAGCTCCACACCAAGGAAAAACAACTATCACCATGATTCAGATTCAGGAATCACCTTCTATAACAAAGAGTGCTATAATACATATCTTACCATCAAGGATAGGGCTCTTATTCTAGAAAGGAAACTGGTGAATAGTAAAAGGTTTAAAGGTGTGGTACAATATGCAAAAGCCTTTAATCTGGGTAGCATATTTGATGGTCATGGAGAAGCGTATGAGGAAACTGTCAAAGAATTCTATGCCAACATTCATGGAACCAATGACAATAACCCATGCTTCAAAACAATGGTTGGGAAAACAGTGATGGATATAAACTGTGCTCTTATAGAATCTCTTACAGGTCTGTCCAACAAAGGTATTATCCTACCTAGATCTGGGAATATGAGACAAACCAATGAGAAAATCTCCATGGAATTGATAGGTCAAGAAATTTCTTGGACTGGGAAATTTCCAACAGAAGATCTATCTATAGAGTTGAAAGCATTTGGAAAACTGGGTATTACTAACCTATGTCCTTCCATGATGGTCAACTTTGTGTGGAGTCACGACTTTGCAGAATTGGTTTACTATTTGAAGAGCGGACAAAAAGTCAACTTGTGTAATATGATTGTATTTTACATGAGGGAAATGACTGGTAATGGCAAGAACCTTGGGTTTCCATGTCTCATTGGGAGGATCTGCGATCTTTACAATGTTAAACCCATAGGGAAATTGCTTCTAGACACTTGGTATAAAAGAGAGAAAGATTACTGGAATCTCCTCTCTAAAGACAAGTTTCTAAAAGACTATCATTTAAACACAACTAGCTTCCATCAATGTGCTTCTAATAGAAGAAGAGTTAATCACATACATACTAATATAATCATAGCTCATGAACTTCTACATACTATGAAGACTGAAAAGACGAGGGTACCGAGTACACCACCAATTCTCTTCTTTTGCGGATCAAAGAATATATGTAAAGTATTGCTTTCAATAAATAACAGAACAATACAAAAATCAAAATCACACGCACAAGATTTTTGTTAACGAGGAAACTACAAACTCGTAGTAAAACCCCGGGACCTCGTCCAGTTTGAATACTCTTAAGAATTAAGCCGCCAACACACCTACTCTCAGACTTCGGACTAGCCGGTGCAGAAATATGACCCTAATACGAATATTAGTCATAAATATTTCCCCTCAGTATTCCTACGCCTCCAACCACAACAAGGTGGTCAAGCACATGTATTCCCTTACGCAAAAAGACGTCCTTTATTGTCTTACGCAAGAGTTGCCTCACAGCCCGTCGCGAGGACTATCGCTACCCGACCTCCAATCTGACGATTACAACCTTATGGACAACAACCAAATAACGGCAGGTCAAATCGCTAGATGATATCCTTGGTAACTAACAAATATTTCACCGAAGTCGTTTTACACCAAGAGCGAGGATATTGAGTTTACTTAGGCAATAAACACCTCGAGATATCGATCAAGGTTTCAAAACCTAAACTCCCAAAAGAGCTACCTTGTTGTCCTAGTTGGAATCAAGCAGATAGCTGTAGCAAGTACGATATGATATGAACTTGAAGAACGGTGTACCTGCAAGGAACAAATCCAATAACAACAATCTTGATTCCACTCAATATCTATAGTTTAGGCACACAAACCGAAAGCGGCTTGCTGACAAATCCAGGTTAATAGATAAAGAGTATGTTCTAATCACAACGATCTTGAGTGGCCTTATTGCAGAAGTGAAGGACCATAGAATAAACAAGATCGCAATGTTTGATAGACGTGATAGAACATAACAGAAGTACAATACAAAGAAGACTAGCAAAACATAAACTAGTTTCCCGCAGAGGTACTTCTAGGCTTCTCGATCCCTAGAGAAGACTTTCACGCAATTCTAGACCGAGAGCAAAAGCTCAAAGGTAACTGAAAAGAAAAGCGGCAGACACAAGCTATCAATTCCGAAGAAGAGCTTGGTAGAGGGATAAAGCTTTCAGGAGAGATACCACTCCTATTTATATTGACTAAGACTTAGCTTTGAAATGAGGCAAACTTAATTTCGGAAATTCATTAAAGCACATTTCCATATTAATTCTGAAATTCCTCACTTAGACTCATAGCATTTAATGAGATCTA